>VYZU01020287.1:0-20955 GCA_013401355.1 Ceyx cyanopectus | reverse complement strand
AGATTTAAGAAGTGCCAGTTCTGTCTTTAAACCATTTTTCCATGGTGCTGAATAAAATGCAAATATGCCCACCAGCAAGTTGCTTCCCTACAACTGTTTTACTGCACATGGAACCAGTTGACCCTTTGATATTTTAGCAGTTTAGACTTATAAATATGTATTGGCATTTTCAGTGCTAAACTGTGTGGCTCTTATCCAGTTGTCACTGTCAGTGCAACATCTAGGAAACTAGTGGAAGTTTACTTCACTGAGGACTGTATGATATTCTCTACAAGAAGAATGAAACTTCAGTGGAAACTGAAGCACGTGAAGAAGATTAACATCTTAACATGAAGTATCCTGTGCTAGGTGTCCTTAGCACCAAATGACACCTTCCAAACCCTTTGATTCCTGAAGCCCCTCAATTACAAGGAGTTTGGTCTAAGAGCAGAATCACAGAATGTTAGGGATTGGAAGGGATCTAGAACATCATTTAGTCCAACACCCCTGCCAGAGCAGGATCACCTAGACCAAGTCACCCATGAACACATCCAGGCAGGTCTTGAATGTCTCCAGAGAAGGAGACTCCACAACCTCCCTGGGGAGCCCGTTCAAGAGCTCCATCACCCTCACTGTGAAAAAGTTTTTCCTTGCAAGCAGGGACTTGTGCAGCAGGTCTCAAAGATTCTGTTAAAATGGGGATTTCTCTAGAGGGAAGAAGAAGGAAAAGACAGAGTAACTGTCTTGCCTCTCTGCACTTGGGTACTGATTAATATTGTCATTCCCTAGAGGAGGAAAGACAGAGGAGGACAATAGATCTGGAGGTTCACGTGTGAACTACCTTTCAGGTGAAGTAATGTCTGATTTCTGTCCTAGAGCTGCTGAGGGCAGCACCAGGACTGCAAAAAACAAGTATTTGCATCCCACATGTAATAATCTTGCAACAGAAGGTAGTAATGGACCACTCCATCTTTATTATACATCCTTCAGGCCCCTGAAATTTAAAAAGTGTGGCAAGACAAAAGGACATTCATTGTTTCTCTTACTCCGGAGATCTATGTTTCTGTAGGAAAAAGAAAGAAACAGAAATTGTGTGAGTGAAAAGAAATGGGGATGACAACAATGAAAGCAATGCCCTGGCAAAAGCTTTCATACCCTAGTTAAGAACAGCATGCTCAGCCACACACCTGTGCCCCTTCTCAAAGCAAGGCACACAGTTTGTGCTGTTGGGGGCCATGCTCAAAAGCTCCTTCATACCTGTGGAAGTCTTCCCAGATTTTCCAGTAGGTTCTGGTTTAGGCTGCAAACATTTAACAGGATAAGGTTGTAAAACCTATGTCATAATGCAGGGGAAGGTATAGCAAAAAGAATTTTTAATTAGTTGCTTTTGAAAATGTTTTTTCTGAACAAAGATAATGACAAGCTGTCTTCCTTGATGGTAGGATGAACAACTGAAGATAAGATCACGTTTCTTTGGAACCCTTCTTCCAAGAAACTCTCACCATTGCCATGAAATGCTTAAGGTGTGTTTAAAGTGACTGAATGGGTAAGGAAAGTAGGAAAGCATAAACCTTGCTTTGTCTTCAGAGGTGTTGTTCTGTATTCAAGCTTTGTGGCTTCCACTTCCCTTGTTTCTTCTTTCTTTTGTAAGGCACAGTTATGCTTCAGGGGAATGAATTTATTTTCTTTTCTTTTATGGACATGACACGCACTGTTAGGGGAAGCTCTGCTCGCATAGAGATGAGAAGAAATTTTGATGACCCCAACTGAACGATATCCTTTCCCAGCTTTCTAAAATGCTTCTTTTCCTAATCATCAGCTTCTCAAATGCCATTCCGAAAAGTTAAATGTCGGTAAGCGACTAGCAGGGGAGTAAGCACCGAGTTCTCCCATTCCTCTCCCCGCCGCGTCGGCCACAGCCTCCCTTGATGTCAGGAGCTGTCCAGCACCGCTCCGGCCGGGCAGAGAAGGAGGTGAACCGGGTTGGTCGCACCGGTAGGGACGCGGGGCTCCCCCAGACTCGCCGCCCCGCAGACTCGTGCGGCGGTATCGGGCCGTTCTCCTGCTCCCCCATCTCCTGGCTCCAAAACACTGGGAGGAGAGTGAAGCGCCCTGCTCTCCCTCCCAGCAGCTGGCGGCGTCGGGAGAGCGGGTTGCACGTCGGCTCCGTCCGTTGGCCCACCCCGCCGGTGCTGTCGGCCTCTGGGGACAGAGCGAGGCGGTGGCAGCGTCGCCCCGGCGCGGGGGAGCAGCTCCAGCCAGCGACTGCGGGCCGCGAAAAGAAGGGCTGAGCGCGACAGGCGGCGAGCGGGGCGGGGGGAGGCGGGAGAAGGAGGGGGAAAGGGCTCCAAACAACACGTGATTCCCGTGGAGCAGCGAGAGAGCCGGGGGAGGGGAGAGAGAGGGCGGGCGGCCGAGGCAGAGGAGGGCAGCAGCAGCCGCCGCCGCGGCTTTAAAGCCTCCCGGCGCTGCGCCGCACAGCACCCGCGCTCCCACGGCCGGGCGCGGCGAAGCGTAGAGCCAGGTAGTGGCGCCTAGGGGCGCAGACTGCACCGGCCCCGGCGCGGCGCCTCCGCCACCGCCTCCCGCCCAGGGGCACCCGCAGCCATGCGAGGCGGCCGTCCCCGCGTCCGCACGGCTCGGCGCTGCCCGCCGCGGCTGCCCGCCGCCCCGCGCTGAGCCCAACCGCCGCCGCCCAGCGGCACTATGTCACGGCGCAAGATCTCCTCCGAGTCCTTCAGCTCGCTGGGCTCGGACTGCCCGGAGACCAGCCCCGAGGAGGAGGGCGAGTGTCCCCTGTCCCGCCTCTGCTGGAATGGCAGCCGCAGCCCCCCCGGCCCCGCCGACACCCCCTTCGCCGCCGCCGCCGCCGCCGCCTCCGCTGTCCCTGCGGCCAGCACCGCGGCTCGCCGCGACCCTCGCCGCCGGCGGGTCAACCTGGACTCGCTGGGCGAGAGCATCCGCCGTCTGACGGCCCCCGCGGTGAGTGCGCCGCGCCCGGCCCCGATCCTTCTCCCCCCCCCTCCCCCCCCCGCCCAAAGACTTACCACGGCTGCTGGCGGCAGCTTCTCAGGGTCGGGTCGAAGTCGGAAGGGAGGTGGTGGTGCCCGTGTCCCCATTCCCGGGCGTCCCCGCGGGCCGCCGGAGCCCCGGCTGCAGCGTGCCAGCTCCGCAAAGCTGCGGGAGAAGAGATCTCGGCAGTCCGGTGCTGGAAATCGGGTCGGGAGGCACAGATCGGCGCAGCCGCCGTTTTAACGGGCTTTATTGTTTCTGCCGAGTTCCTCCTAGAATTAAAAGAAAATCGTAAAATCATAAAAGTGCTTATCACTGTCTGGTACTAGCAACGTTTTTTCATAAAAAGTACATCTATATGATGCATGACATGCGCGTTGTTCCTTCACACCGAGAAGATGTGAACTTTGTACATTTGTAGGGCTTTTCCATACCGAACAAGGTAAAAAAAAAAAAGAAAAAGAAAAAAGAAAAAAAAAAGTTTTGACTTTGTGCTCAGGAATCTTTCAGCAATAGATCTTCTTGTGCCTCCCAGATGCTCTGACATTCCTTGGAGATGAATTTCTTTAATGTGTACTGTGAAAACCATTATTTAGGATTATTTAGATAGCTACACCTGTAGCTGAGGATTACTGAAGCATTGCGTATGAAAAAATAGGGAGTGAGTTTTAATAGAAACTGTATCGTATGCTTTTAAGACTGACATCAATGGTTTGGGAGTTCTGGTAGACTGATGTGAAATAGAAGGTTCTCCAGCCTTTCTATTATGGTTGTGCTGTGCTCCGATAAACACCCTTGTGACCATCATTAGTTTTTCCTCATAAAGTTTCAGCTGCAACTGAATTCTTGTTTGGTCTCTGATATATCTTCATGAGTTAAGGTAGAAGACATTAATTGCAACAAGTAGTCTTAATCTGTAAGACAACTGTATCTTCTGTTGTGGTATTGGATCATCATTTTGCATATTGTTTTCCAGCTTTGGAAATTACTTATTGGAGTGTCATCAGCCATAAGCTATCTGATTGCTTTGGCTTTAATATACTCTTTCCTGTTTATTGAACTGGCCAGATAGCAGTGGACAAGCTGATCAGTGGGAGAAGTTAGTACATAGCTAATAGTCCTTCATTTTCAGTTAAGACTTTTTCTTTCCCATTGATTTTTTCCATCTCCACCGGGGATCCAGTCTTGTAATGCTGATATTAATAGATGCTATCTTAGGTAACCTGTCTTGTTTTAGTAGGAAAAAAAAAAAAAAAAGCAGCTATTTAATTTGATAATAATACAGTGGTATAATTAGTGCATGTGTTACCCAAAATATTTGAAGTATTCTGGAGTAGCTCAGTGCAGCATTTTTAGATAACCTTAGTATTTGTATTTTGCCAGCTTTTACTGTTACCTCCTGTACTGAGTTGCTACAAAAGACAATTACAGTTTTACACCTTTCATGAATTGTTGAATTGCTTTTTAAAACAAGTACATTATTTGAAGTAAGAGACAAGGAAAACTTTGATATATCTTACAGTCCTCTTTCCTTCATCCTCCCAATTTAATTTATGAATGCAAAAATTTCATCAACCTGTTTTCAATGTTCCAAACAACAATTTACATAGCTTCCTTGGGAGATAATTATAGCAATCCTCATTACTGAAAAACTGTGCTTTTCGAATTCTAGTATGTGATACATATGGCTTAAGAGTTCTCTTTTTTTTTACTCTGATACTGTAACTACTGCTTCACTTTCGTCTTACATATGTTGGCATAAATTTATGTTATTAAGTCTAAAAATTAATGTTGGAACAATCAAGGTATAAGTCCCCTATATTTTTATTTTTCACTCCCAAGAAATCACTGTTCAGGTGCATTGTTATTTTGGTGCATTCTTTTCCTATGGAGAATCTGTTCTGTGGTACTCACTATAAGGCTTCTTGCAACAAGTCCAGTTATCATATGTCTAGAAGTAAAAACATATTCTTTGCCTATAAATTCTGTTATTTGTAAAACTAAAAGGCAAGTCTGAAGGGTACAGTCATGTATATTCTTTCTGAACAAAAAGCTTTAATATTTTTACTACAGATGTAAACTTATCTTAATTCCATGATACTATAGATACGTGTCTCTGTTAAGTATATAACTATGTATTTATGTTCATGAAAGTGTGTCTGAGTGCCTATAGTGTATATATTGCCGTAGTGGCTTAATGTTTTCCTTTCCAACATGAATGCAGCAATGATTTGTTGCCATCCCAGTGCTCAACACTTTGCTACATGTTCCTGGTGTTTATGTGTAGCCTTCATTTTGTGCTTTCCTTCAGCAATAGCTAGGATTGAAATACTGAGGAAATGTCTTGTGTTTCTACTGAGGAAAAATTCCGTATGTGTTTAATACTGCTGTGACATGCAGAGAAACCTCTGGGGTGATGTTGTTTCAATGTGGCAGTAGCAAGGGTGACTGAGAACAGCTCTGGGGATGTTGGAAAGCCTTGAAGGAGCATCCAAGGGCGAAAGACCTGAGCAAGAGTGGCAAGAAGGCTGTGCAAGCAGGCCAAGTCTTACCCACTTAGGTAGTGAAAAAAAGGGTGTGAAAATTCTAATCCCCTGTGCAATGTATTAATCAGCACAAGTGTTGAAAGAGTACCATGGAAAGGGAGTCTGTGGATTCAAATGCAACAATGAAATATTTGAAAAAAAATATAATAAAATATAGTGAAAAGAAGCTGTTGCATTTTGTATCACTTGCCTCAAGTTTAGCTGAGTGTGACTTTGCCCAAATATTACTCTTTGTGGAACTGTGGGAAAAAAAGTGAACCTTCCTGTGTTGAAATGTTTTATCCAACCTCTTGCTCCTAGAGAACATCTTCTAGCCACTTTCCAGCATGCAATTTTCCAACTTTTCTCTTATATATGTTTTTTAGAGATTTTTCCTGCAGTTGTTGTACTAGAAGATATGGGGGTTTGATTGTCAATCAGCACAGGATCATTTTATGTTCCTGTGAGTTTGTAAACATTTTCTGACATGCCAGCATGGTTGAAGGATGGACACTGTTCACCTGGAACCTGCTTACTCAAACCCTCTGTTTTTTAACATCCAGAAGGATGATAGGGTACACCTCCCACCAAAAGAGCTGCATATTTTGAAGAAAAGTGTGTGACGATGAGGGGATGAGGAAGATGAGCACACTTCCATATACCACTGTTGGTATTTGTGAGTAGGGTGTTCTGGGGATGGTCAGGGAAGCAGGGTGTAAGGGCAGGGAGACAGAACAGTGTTGATACAAGAAGATGGGGAGTTTTTGTCACAGTTGCACTCAAGAAACTNAATAGCTAGGATTGAAATACTGAGGAAATGTCTTGTGTTTCTACTGAGGAAAAATTCCGTATGTGTTTAATACTGCTGTGACATGCAGAGAAACCTCTGGGGTGATGTTGTTTCAATGTGGCAGTAGCAAGGGTGACTGAGAACAGCTCTGGGGATGTTGGAAAGCCTTGAAGGAGCATCCAAGGGCGAAAGACCTGAGCAAGAGTGGCAAGAAGGCTGTGCAAGCAGGCCAAGTCTTACCCACTTAGGTAGTGAAAAAAAGGGTGTGAAAATTCTAATCCCCTGTGCAATGTATTAATCAGCACAAGTGTTGAAAGAGTACCATGGAAAGGGAGTCTGTGGATTCAAATGCAACAATGAAATATTTGAAAAAAAATATAATAAAATATAGTGAAAAGAAGCTGTTGCATTTTGTATCACTTGCCTCAAGTTTAGCTGAGTGTGACTTTGCCCAAATATTACTCTTTGTGGAACTGTGGGAAAAAAAGTGAACCTTCCTGTGTTGAAATGTTTTATCCAACCTCTTGCTCCTAGAGAACATCTTCTAGCCACTTTCCAGCATGCAATTTTCCAACTTTTCTCTTATATATGTTTTTTAGAGATTTTTCCTGCAGTTGTTGTACTAGAAGATATGGGGGTTTGATTGTCAATCAGCACAGGATCATTTTATGTTCCTGTGAGTTTGTAAACATTTTCTGACATGCCAGCATGGTTGAAGGATGGACACTGTTCACCTGGAACCTGCTTACTCAAACCCTCTGTTTTTTAACATCCAGAAGGATGATAGGGTACACCTCCCACCAAAAGAGCTGCATATTTTGAAGAAAAGTGTGTGACGATGAGGGGATGAGGAAGATGAGCACACTTCCATATACCACTGTTGGTATTTGTGAGTAGGGTGTTCTGGGGATGGTCAGGGAAGCAGGGTGTAAGGGCAGGGAGACAGAACAGTGTTGATACAAGAAGATGGGGAGTTTTTGTCACAGTTGCACTCAAGAAACTAACTGTGCATATACTGAACTTCACATCCAGTTCCTGCCCTGTTGCACCAAGGTACCATTTTGCTGAGAACCAGGAGTACTGACAGCAGGAGGGTTGAAGTTTACCCAGCAGTCAGTCACAGCTGGGCATCACAGCCCAAAGGGCTGCGGTAACTGTGCCCAGCTGGGGCTGTGCTCTGCACCTGAGTGTGAAGGTGATGGTGGGACCAAACTTAGGTGCTTGGTGCAATAAACTCTGAGCATTGCATACAGCTCTTGTGACTCCTTTAAGATCACGAGATCATGGCCAACAGTACTGCATGATTATTAGTCCATGTCTGGTTCTATCCCCTCACACCCTTCATCCCTCTGATGTCCCCAAAAAGCTGAGCTCGTAATTGTGTAAGCAGCTCCTATACACTCTAACATGTTCCTAAATCATGTTCCTGACTAGGCAAAGATGTCCCCCTCATCAGAACCACCACCAAAAGATCTTTGGTTTCTATCAGAGAAATTTGGAGCTACGTCCAGCTGTGGTCAAAACTAATACATGCTCTTCTTCATGGGCTAAGTTCAGGTTTTTGAAGATAATATGTTGAGAACCTAGTAGGAACATTGATTTGTGCCTTTTTTTTTAAGAAATCAACTTCAATAATTATATGTACATCACAAGCAAATGGTATGTTTTTCTTGTGATTCCAGCTTTGTTGGTGTGTTTCATTTTTAACGATGAATTTTACACCCACAATGACATAAATTTTGATTAATTATAACTAGACATCATTATACTATATGCTGTTCATTATCAATATAAATTTTCTAACTTTAAAGAGCTCTGCTATAGGGGAATGATATCTTGGCATCAGTGGACAGTTTTATTCTGTAGAAATGCCACTTAGTATCTTACTGAATTCCAGTTCCTACAGCAATTTTCACATGTGCTCCAGTTTTATCTTGACTTTTATCCAATACCAGGCTGAAAATAGAATCAAAATAAGAAAAAAAAATAAATGTCACTTATTTGGAAAGTCAAGTACTCTGCTCCCATTTAAGGGTCTGGGACTACCCTAAAGGACCTGGGTGCGACTAGGAATGTATTGAGGGGAGACTGTGTCCAAGAACTGTACTGATCTTTCTGAACGGAGAATTACAGAATGACACAACATTGAACTGACATTTTTGTTTGCTTTTATTTTCTGAGTGGCCTATGTATTGCATCTCTTGAACTATAAATATTATTTAGTGATAATTGCTTCTGATACATTTTTTTTCTGTTCATTCATAATAATTCTTGCTATTAAAGCCCAGTTGAAGACACATTAAGTAAGAACGTTCTTTCCCTAATTAAGTTAGGAAGCTGCTTACTGGCTGCTGCCAAATAGTTTGAATTTAAGAATTATCTTTTTGAACACAGCCTTTTTCCTCACAGTGGGAGAAAAGTAAACCTAAAGACATTGTTTGGGTTAGTGTGTAGGCTATTATATCACAGAACTGCTGTAACTTCAAGTTGTTTAATTGCAAGTGAATCCTCCAGTGAACGGAGCTGGGGTTTTGGTGCAGTAGTTGCAGTATAGCAACTCAAATCAAACTTGGCTCAGTTATAAAACTCTACCACTTACTTTCAAGGAGTAACTACTCTTTTTAGCAGCAATAGCAAGTTTGTTGCCCCTATCAGGAGAGGCAACAAATTGTTTTTTTTAAATGAGATTTTGAAAAAATTTTGCACAAGTATTTTGACTTCCTTATGACTCACATTATCCCATCAGGTATATTTAAGCTCTACTGTTGCAGGAATAATGTCTTCTGAATAAAGTAAGGTAATGTCAAATGATAGCCACATCAGCACTGTGATGAGCTTCTCACTTAGTAGACCAGGTTGGATAAGCTTTGAGTGAGTAACATCCTTCTCAGGAATGAGTGAAGAAAAAAACCTGAAAATGGTGAAAAAAGGCACATCCCATGATAATCCGATTTCTAATTCCAACAGTCAAATGGGATTTTTTTTGAAGTATGATAAAAACAGACTTTGGCCCAGTATCTTTGAACTTGTCAGAGAGAAAAGCCATTTATACACAAGGTCACGTGAGCAGTCAATAGGCAGTCAATCTGTTATTTCATAGCATGGAACAGAGCTGTGGTGTTTTAAACAGGAACATTCTGGAAAATGTTATCAATATGAGCATCATGGTGGATTTTCTTTTCTCTTGTTTGGAGATTTAACATCTCATGCATGGGATCTTAAGCCTTAGCAAATAAAATACTTAAAAAAAAATAATTCAGTTTATCTGCACTGGAGGGCCTGCAGTATTGTATTGACCTTCAAGAAATTTTATGCAGGGTGTTTGAATATTTCACATCTAGTGCTTTGATCGATCATAGTTGCTTTCTTAATGTTTGTATAGTTCCAGGCTGAAATCACGACTTCACTACAGTGCTTGGAAAAAAAAAAAAAAAGTGTTTTGGAAACATTCATACATTGCAGGGATCTTTGTTGCCTGAAAGCAGAGAGCATATCCCTGTTAGGGATCAGGTCTGCCTACAGGCAGATCTCAGATGCTGGCTCACAAATCAGTGTGGCAGCATCAGTGTTAATCCCACAAAATCGATCTCAGTTGTTTCTGCATTTCTCTGTCTTTCCTCTGCCCCAAGTGTCCAGGTGCAAATAATAGAGAAAGGCATTGTAAAGTAGAAGGAAAGGGTATGATCATCAATATATGTCCATAAGTAGCAGTATGCTGTCATGGCTACATCAAAATGAGGCTGAATGTCCTTCATTAACAACTGCTTGAGCAGAGACAATTACCACTTTGCATTGGTCTGGTGTACTCCTAATGAAACTCATAATGTTAACACAGAGAGAAGTCTTCTCTTTCCTTATACCTCTTGTGCTAATGTTAAAGGCTATTATAAAACAATTGGAGTAAAATAAATAATTCAATATCATACCCAAATTCAGTCTAGATGTGTCTGCTTACTAGATCTCAAACTAAGTTTCAAAATGAAGAAAAAAAATAAAATAAAATCTGTGGTTTGTCTGTAGGTCTCAAAGGGATAAGTGTCTTTGCAGCTCTGCATATGAAATGACATCTGGTTATACTGAGGAAACTGGGTTTGTTCTGTCCCAGCAGAAGAAATTCCTTAAGAAAAACTAACATATAAAAGCTTTTCATTTCCTATCTGTCTGCCACAGTAGCACCGATTATTTTATTTAGTAGATGTGAGTTGCATTAAAAGACGATCAGGTAACATCAGGAATAGATTGTCTATTATATTCTAACCTACTGAATATATATATATATATTTTTCTGCAGCACAGAACAGATCTTCTATCCATTCCAGATATGGCTGAAATTCAAAGATGAACAAAGTGATTCCAGTCAATATTATAAAGGATAGCACTCAGATATTTATTCTTCACTGTCAAGGAGTTAGACTAGCTGATCTAATAGGCAATTTCCATCTGTAATGTCTGTGATTCTTCTAGTTGAAAAGCATTTGGGGATGCAGGAGTTATAATTTCTAATTATTATTTAGCTCTGCTTTATTTCTTCAGAGTGTTTGCATTTGCCATGGAATAATAATATGGGGTAAAATTCTTCGTCTGTTACTTATTTAATTAAGGCATTTTCTGTGATGTGCGTAAGTATCTACCTGTGAAGAGTACCCCGATTTGCATGAACTGATGAGCAGAATGGTGTTGTGCTTAGGTGCCAGGTGGTACTGAGCTCAGGCGCTGCACCCTGGCCCATTTCCATTTGGAGCATTTTAACCTTCAGCTGTCAGGCATCCTGCTCTGGATTCCCAGACAGTCCCCTCTTGGGGATTCTACACCTTCCCCTTAATACCAAAGCTGGTACTAGTCATGGAGGTCTGCAAGCAGTTGGTGCTTTTATCAAAAGCACAGACAAGATGATTTTTATGAAGAAAAAATACATTCTTTGCTTGTATAGTTACAGAAAAAAAATAAGTGCACCTTAAAGGTTCAGAAACTAGAGAGTAAAAATACATTTTTTCCCCTTGATTATATTATCAAAAGCACTTTTAAACACCCAGAAATTAGACTTACTTATTTATTTTTCAAATGATTGCTTATATTATGGTCTGCTTCTCCATTTCTAATTTCTGTCTGTGCCCCTTAATTCCATCCTCCAGCCATTGAGAAGGGGACAGGAAGGGAGCCTGGCTGCACAAGACCTGCAAGGACATTCTAGGGAGCATATCTTCTCTCTGCATCATTAGAAAACTGTTGAATGCCTAAGGAGCCACCCTTTTCTTTTTCAGTTTGCTGTCTAGTTGCTGCAATTATGTATGTCACATAACTGCTTTAACTTCAAATTACTTAATTGCCACTCCTGGCATTTATGAATGTTGATAAATGTTTGTCTTCAGCTGGAGCCTTGAATCTTTGTTTATAGGCTCCAGACTGAATGTGTAAATGACTGTTTTGCCATTTATTTCCCTCCAGATAGGCTAAGTGCACAACAACCTATGTGTGCTTAGAGATCTGTAATCACTTATGCACATAGGCTTGAATGAAACTCTTTCTGCAATATGAAAAAAAATAAATATCACCATCAGTGAAGCAGGCAACTAAAGTCTTACCCATCTGCTGAGTTGCTAATTGAACACTATACATTTTAAGCATGCAAAACTCTCAACATCAAGGTACTGATTTGGATAAGGTCGGTGGTAGCTTGCCTCTCCCATGTGCAGAAGTGTGGATTCTTCTAGGAGGATTTAACAGCTTTCAGGGCAGAAGAGTCTGGGCAGGAGCCCCCTGACCCGATGGACTTCCTTGAAGAAACTGATAGAAGCAAAGTGTTTTTTATCTGAGACTGTTATGCTTTTCAGTCCTTCAACTTTCAAGTCTAAAAATGCATGCACTCAAGTTTTTAAGAGCGTGACTGCTGAAGCACTACTGAGGCTCATCTAGGAGCCACTTAACTTTAACCAGGAAAAGTCTTTGAATCCTCCTCAGAGTTAAGTCCAGACCATGTATATGGCTGCTCTCTTGGCTCCCTGTTCCATACAGTCCCTTTTTTATCTAATTTTGTCTGGCTATCTTAGGATACAGAAGGAATGGTACAGCAAATTTGAAACTGCATTTATGTAAGTTTAGATTGAGTCATCTGGGATACTGTTTACAGTTTTGTCACCTCAGGGTGGAGTTTGTCTGTCCTTACTTAAGCATTTAAAAGATGTCTATATCTAAAGCCATCACTCAGCATCTTTTCTAGACAAAGGAAATAAATTAGTTATTTCTAAAGACTGAGTGCTCGGGCATGTATTCGATGCCAACTGTAGGATGAAATTAATCATTTTGGGTTTCTACAGTTGGGCAGATGAGCCCTACGATTTATTTCTGAAGGTGTTGCAATCAAATGAATGACATTTCAGAGGCAACAGAAAATGCCTAGGAAATAGGCTAAGGTCTCTGTCCTCTGAGAAGATTGGAAAGCTTACATTTGATTGCCTTAGGAAATACATTTATAACAAGGGATGTAATTAAAGTGGAAGTCTTCTTTGTCTCTGAAACTTGGAGGCAATGAAGTTAAAAGAAGGGGAAATTAAACTTAAAAAAAAAAGAAACAAAAAAATTGTACACTGTTCAGACTGGAATCTTTTCTCAAAGGGAGTCACCCGAGTTAAAAAACCTGGAATACTTCAAATTAATTTAGACAACTATTGAGATTTTTTGGACAAATATATAGATTTTTAGACAAATATAAAGATTTTCTTCAGTTAGTCATGAAGTACTTTTGAAGAGCTGTTAATCCTCTAACTTCAGGGCTTGGACCAGTTTCACACTGAGTAGAGAAGGGTAAGATCTATATGGCAGCTGTTTAGACTTCTTTGTTTAAAGCTATTTTGATTTGCTTCCTTGCTAGTGTGGGAAAATACATCTTTTCTATATGTGAAGAGTGGATTTTTCTGCCTACTTAGAACAGGAATCTTCTGAATCTCTGTGAGAACATGCTATGAAATATATTTGTAGCCCATGAAGCCTAAGACTTCAACATCTGCTGTATCACTTGAGAAGGGGATAGTTTTTGATAAGTGGTGGTTTCATTCACATAGTGCTTCAGTTAGGTTTTGCAAAAGAACATATAATTAATAATGCCTTTTAGCACAGGAAACAGGTCCCACAGAAAAGAGAAGCAATTATCCAATACAGAATTAATAAAAAACCCTCTTACAACTATTTTGGGCATACTTTTTCATAATAGAATCATAGAATATCTTGGGTTGGATGACCTTTAAAGGTCTTCTAGTCCAATCACCCTACCATGACCACAGACATCTTTAACTACATCATGTTGCTCAGAACCCAGTCCAACCTTATCTGGAATGTTCCCACGGATGGGGCTTCTATCACCTCTCTGGGTAACCCATGTTACCCAGAGTTATCCAGTGTTTCACCACTTTCACGGAATTACAGAATGTCAGGGGTTGGAAGCGGCCCAGAAGATCATCTAGTCCAACCCCCCTGCCAGAGCAGGATCACCTAGACCAAGTCACCCAGGAACAGATCCAGGTGAGTCTTAAGTGTCTTAAGAGAAGGAGACTCCACAACCTCCCTGGGCAGCCCGTTCCAGGGCTCTGTCACNGCATCCCAGGATGGCATTGGCCTTCTTGGCCACAAGGGCACATTGTTGGCTCATGGCCATCCCCCTGTCCACCAGGACCCCCAGGTCTCTTTCTCCAGAGCTGCTCTCCAATAGATCAGCCCCCAGCCTGTACTGATATATGGAGTTGTTCTTCCCCAGATGCAGCACCTTACACTTGCTCTTGTTAAATTTCATTCAGTTACTCCCTGCCCAGCTCTCCAGTCTGTCCAGGTCTCTCTGGATGGCAGCACGACCTGCTGGTGTGTCAGCCACTCTTCCCAGTTTGGTGTCATCATTTGTCGTTCTTACTTTCATTGTAAAAAATGCCTCCCTTCTACCTAGGAAGAATATCTTATAGTTAGTCTAAATATACCCTCTTCTAAAATATTAACCCTTGTCCTATCCCAACAGGCCTGGCCAAAAAGATTGTCCCCTTCTGTCTTTATGCACTATTTTATGTGCATTTTAAGTGCAAGAATTTCTACACATGTGAATTTAAAAGGGTGGACATATTCTAGTAGTTTAGTGTTAAAAAAACCCCAAAACTTTTACAATTGTATAAACATACCACAACCTCGTATATGCTTTTTCATTCCTGCTGTTGTCAAAACATCTATCTCCTGCAAATTCAGGAGCAAGAGTAGGTAGAAAGCTCAACTCTTGAACTGCTGAATCTCTGCTTCAGTAAGTGAAATATGAGATTTTTGAAAATGACAGTGGTTTTAGGATGGAATTCCTCTAATTAAGGGACATTTCAGCTATGATTTTCCAAAACAACTAGATGTGTTTTACAAAAGGTAGGGAAATACCAAATATATCTAAACTTTGAGTGTCTGCTGTTCTGCATCTGATCAAAATATCCCCTGTGTGGATAGAAGGAATAGGTGTACCTTTGTCTGACCTCTGGCACTAGGACGAAATAGACAAGTGAAAAATCTCAGATTTTGTACAAACTAGTAATTTTGGAGAATGATGCTTTGTTATAAGTGAAAATTGACTAGAGAATGACATGGATTTCACATTTGCTTTATTTACCAAAAGACCTCTCATGAATTAACTTCGTAAGAATAGCCTCAGTAACAGTAGTAGTAAGGAAAAGGAACATATATGAACATTCATATTTTGATGAATGCTGTAGTAGTAGCAATAATGCAAATACATATATGCACATATGCAGTTTGGTGAATACCTATTAAAATGAAATAGCATAAAAATGCTTGAAGCATGTTATGATTTTCTTTTGTTGAATTTGAGTTTTCTGATAATTTAAAGGATGACTGGAGAGTCATAGACTGTAAAAAAATAAGACATAATGAATTGCATCTTTATAATATTCTTTAGTACATAATGCTCTAGGGAACATAAAAGGTTTAATAACCCAATGCCTTTTCCTGGAAATACTTGAATCAGAAAATAATAGCATAATCCTGCATTTTTTTAAATTAATTATTTTAAATTAGAGAATTGGTGGGTGATATTTTTTGAGAGCTAATAGTGAATTGGCTCCTTTATTATGCACAACTAGTCTGGTAAGTAGTATTAATTATGTCACGTTATAAAAGTAATTCCTGTTTGAATGGTGAAGTCACATACAAGGAATGAATAATATTTCATATCCATCGTTGTGATGGGCACCTGACAGGTAGAAGAGAGGTAGTAAAATCTGAGATAGAATAGTGTGTTAAATGGTCTGTTAAATTAAACTCTACTATTCTTCTCTAATCTTACAATTTTATTTATTTTTTTATTATTATTCTTCCATAGCCTCAGACCATTCGACAAACTCTTCAAAGGACACTGCAGTATTTTGAGCATCAAGTTATAGGGTAAGTGTTAACGGATGTAGTGAGAGGTGAACAGTAATATTTTGCTCTACACTTCCCAAGTCACATCCTTGCATGACAGTCTTCTAAATTTTTTTTCTAAATTCTTAAGAGATACTATAGAGTATCTCTAAGGTACTATGGATGTTAATGATAAGCTGCTGTCCAGTCTTGCTTGCATGCAATCCCATCAGAACACAACTTCTCCATTAAGAGTAATGTTTCCTATATAAGGAGAATAGGGAATCATTTTGTAAAAGGATAAGATCAATTTCAATTTGCTTTTCACAGAGTTGGCTGAGAATGCTGGACAACCTGAGGTTCAAATCTTGGAAAATCCTACATCAGTGCTTGTTGAGTGAATACATGGTTACAAATACATCCAGGATTTTGCAGAAGCAGTGCTGACAGCCACCACCTAAGAGTTGATTGAGAAAATAAATAGACAGCTGAGGAATAGAAAGAAAATAACAGCAACTATCATAATGAAAACCTAAGGCTATTGATTAAAATAATGTTATTTCCACCTTTTCCTTATTTGCACAAGTATTTTCCTTACCTGCACAAGTATTTTGCTGTCACAAATAACTTTTCCCAACAGAGTTGGAATACCATGGTTGGATGTCTATAGCCATTAAATGGCTGTGCCAGCTGACAAATGGAGGATGCTATTCTCTGAATTTAATTACAGAGATGTAAGGGAATGTTTCAAGATATGTTATATGTCATCTTAGAATTCATGATATAATTTCAAATCTTGGTGCCCTGGAGAGAGAGTTCTCCTATTCTGTTTCATAATGTTCAGTTAAAATTCACAGGGAGTCCTAGCTTGGTGGGAGAAACCTCCAATATTAGCATCCTGACTGCACTTGATGGCAGCAAAGGAGTCAGTCTTGGCAGGTAGTTGTGATGTTTGCTGTGGGGCAGGCTGGGGGAGAAGCCTTCTGGCTGATAATTTCCTCTGTTACTGAATAAATTGCTTCAGGTCTCACATTAGGAGACTTCAGAAAATGATACAATGCCTTGAGTAAAGCATGTGTGCAGTAACAGTGTACCTTTTTTATTTATGGCCACATGTGGCTTAGATGTGACTTTTTTAATGGACAAAGTTTAAAACCAGGACACCCTGAAAGCCTGTAATTCCTGTGGCATACAATCCACTGACTTAGTTTTTTGAATATCAGTATGAGTTGGTTAAAATAGCATCTGTCTCTAGAGGATGTTGTATATTTGCCCTGCCCCCATGATCTTTACTGTTGGTACACACTGTGGTGGATTGACCTTAGCCAGCTGCTAGATACCTTACACAGCTGCTCTGCTTTCTCAATGCTCCTCCTCAACAGGACAGGTGAAAACAAGGTGATAAAAGCTTGTGGGTTTGGATAAAGACACTCCTGACTCCTCTACCACCTGTCATGAGTGGTGACATGGAAAGCTTTCCAGAGGCTGCAGCTTTCTTCAGGGCATAGCCACCTGCTAGTGTGGAATCTTTCCAAAAGCTGCGGGTGGGTATCTGTTCCACTGTGGTCCTCCATGGGCTGTAGGGAAGAACCTTTATTCACCATGGTCTTCTCCAGAGGTGGCAAGTGAATCTCTGCTCCAGTGTTTGCAGGGCTGTCTCTCTCAGTTCTTTTCCTCATGTCTCACACCTTGATCTGGTGTTTTACCCTTTCTTGAATTCATTTTCCCAGAGGCACCATCCACTTGGCTGCTGGGCTCATCTGTACCCTGTGGTGGGGATGTTGGAGCCAGCTAGAACCATCTGTGTCCAGCATGGGACAGGCCCAGCCACTCCTCACAGTGACCCCTGCAGCCCCCGCTGCCAGCACCTGAGTGCTGACACCCCATACAACATAAGTTTTCATCAAATCTCCTATCTCAGTCAAGATAGATTCATAGAATTGTTTAGGATGGGAGAGGCCTTTAAAATCATTGAGTCCAGCTGTTAACACTGCCAAATCCACCACTAAACCATGTCTTCCAGTGCCACACTTATATGTCTTTTCAATACCTTCAGGTATAGTGATTCAAACACTTCCTTGGATAGCTTGTTCCAATGCTTGCCAAAAACAAAACACAGTATTCAAAGTGCAGCGTCACCAGTGCAGAGTACTCGGGCACGATAACTTCCCTTGTCCTGCTAGGCACACTATGTCTGATACAAGTCACGATGCACACTGCTGACTCATATTCATCCATCTGTCAACCAACATTCCCAGGTCCTTTTCCACCAGGCAGCTCTCCAGCCATTCTTCTCCAAGGCTGTAACATTGCACGGGGTTGTTGTGACCCAAGTGCAGGACCTGGCACTTAATCTTGTTGAACTTCAAAATCAGAGGTATGGAGGGGCTGTATCATTCAGGGACACCTGACTATATTGGTGACACTGCTTGAAGAGGCCTGTCCTTGTGGTATTTTGGTGGGGTTTGCCATGACTTGGTACTCTGGATCATCTCAAAAAGTGTGTCAGGACATGGCTTGGCATTGCTGGAGACCAAGAAGGAAGTACAGACCATACAGCTCACTGAAGAGCACCCCAGCAGCCTTTACCATTGTGTTTTTCTTGTCTAGGATGAGCCCACTCTTTACTCCACATGGAGAACCAGTTCCCCTGTTGGGGGATAACCTGCTTCACAGCTATGAATCCTTTCTAGTCCTTTTCCACACATGCTGAGATTTTGCAGACCTGATGAAAAGTCCAATCCTTTATACTGCTATTCATGATTTATGAAGTATAAACAAAGTATGAAAGCATAGCAAAACCATTGATAAAACACTAATTAGAAAAGCTTTTCTTCATTCCTTGAGCTAATCGATAGTATATTTTGCCACGTGTTATCACACTGCTGCAATATCTTCTTCCCTTCTATTTCTTCTTCTGTGCTCATTATCACCTGCATAAAGTTTTGTTTTAAACATTTAAATCCTTTATTTTAACACTAACTTTATTCTTGAAAGCATACTGAATTGAAGCTTGACATCTTCTGAGATCTTCTCAGCTGATAATTCACAGAGAAAGTGAGGTTTTATACTTGCAGTGGTAATGTAAGGTGATGTAGAAGATATATTATTCTTACTAGATACTCAACATTGCATCATAAACATCTTGCATGCAATTTACTGCACATCTTTGTTATAGACAACATGCCAGTTGGAATCATATGACAGATATGTATGATATCCTTCCCTCATGCCTCAGCCCTTTGGTATTTTTTTTTTCTTATGTATTTATTCTCATTACAGTTAATATTTCAGGTTCTAATATAGTACTAGGGATAGCCAGGCTATCAATGCAGTGTCATCTATGTATGATAATGTACAAAGAGAAAGGGGGTGATGGAGGGGAGAAGGAGGTGACAAAGTACAATGAAGGCATCCTTTATTACATCTTCTGAAAGACATTTGTGAAACTTGCATTTGTATAAGGAGATGATATAATGTATTTTGTTTTGTTTTGTTTTGTTGTTTGTGCTTTTTGTTGTTTGTTTTGTTTTTTTTTTTACCATAGTTACAGGAATGCGGAGAAGAACTTT
Organism: Ceyx cyanopectus; assembly: GCA_013401355.1. Lineage (NCBI taxonomy): Eukaryota > Metazoa > Chordata > Aves > Coraciiformes > Alcedinidae > Ceyx > Ceyx cyanopectus. Next base: position 1,705 of record VYZU01020287.1, on the reverse strand, counting down.
CACAATCTATCAAACATATGCTCCTATTCAGACTGCTCTGGCAATGACGAAAATGACGATGTCTCAGGAATTCTCCAGTGTACAGCTAATGTACTTGGTACGTATTTTTTAAAGGGAATTTGTTTCCTTCAGAAGGAAATTCTAGGTCTCTCTAGAGACTGAGGTCTCTCCCAGTTTGAAAGCCTGCCTGATCTGGCCCAGAATGTAGAAACTCTCTTTACTTTTCCATTTGAAGTCGCAGTAGGATCCTAAAGTTGTAGAGGAAAGAACAAAATATGGCATTTTGGTTCATAAGTTTCCTTTCAGCTGGTAATATACGCTATAAACTTGTGACATCTTTATGGGAACATGCATTTAGAGAGACTTGATTCAACAGGAGGCACTACACTGAAATCTTTGTATGATAATTAATAATGTGATTTACCTTCTGTGTCAGGGTAATATGGTAAACTGATAATCTGACCACGCAATGGTCTGTACCACTATATCCTGCTGGCTTAAAATGCTTTTGTAGATATACGCATAGCATCTCTGTCTTCTATCTCAAACTGTTAAATAGACTTGGTATGCTCTGTAAAACATCTAACGTGCTTGCTGAGAGATGACTTTGTGTTTCACTAACATCCAAAATGCTTATTTCTTGGTGTCAGGTGCCTTATTCTGCAATATGGTAGGCATTGTCAGGGAGGTTATTGAGTACCTTTTAACTGTGGCTGGGATTAGATGCTACTTGTCACTTTGCATGTTTAGTCACAGAGAGAATTTAGAACAAATTAATTTGTAAATATATCCAGTATTAGTTACAATTTTTTTGGGTCTGTTTTGTTTGCATTTTAGAATAATTGATTGTAATTCTCAGAAACAAATGATGTTAGTTAAAAGGCAGGACTCATGCAAAGCAGACTTCATGTTATTATGACTATATTAATAATATTAAAAAGACCAAATTAGACATTCAGTACTTATTTCACCATAATACAAAGTATGTGTTCAGTGAAATAGTTATGAATACATTTTCATCTTTGGAGTGTTTTTAAATCAACGTTTGTCCTGGTCCCTTAGCATGGCTGAGTAAAGTGTAGGCTGTTTTTTCAATGGTATCCTCACAATGCATATGTGTCAGGGTCAGATCAGGCTGTTGGGATTGGAAAATATGGATGAGGGTTTGGCACACTAACTGCTCGGCAGGTGTGTAAGAACTGTAAATGCTTATATATTGGAAGTACATTACTATCACTTTCCGTTTCCTTTGAGCTAAGAACAACAGATAGTCATTAGAATGTAACTAATTTAGGATACATCGCTGGATTTATAATTAAAGTTGTTAGTTTACAAATTACATAAAAGGAAATGTTACATGGCCCAGAGGACTGGTGATACTAATGAATTTTAATAGTACTTGGAATTCTATCCAGGGTGAGTCTAAGCTTATACACACAGGACTCCTATTATTCAGCAGATGTTACAGCACACTGGAAATACAAAAGTAATCTAAACAAAAATAATTAATGTAATTTTAAAAACTGTGGTGAATACAACTAAATTAACAAAGGATGTTTAAAGGATTACTACTCACCAAGATGTGGTAATTAGAATTATATTTCTAAGCATCATTTTTCAGAGGAGACCCTTACTTTAACAAGGAAACACTTTGTTAAACCTGGATAAACCAAGTAGTATAGGTGAACAAATGCGAGAAATTATT
>VYZU01020286.1:79688-147070 GCA_013401355.1 Ceyx cyanopectus | reverse complement strand
GTGTCCCCAAGCTGATTCATTTCAATGTAGCAGATTTTGTTTTCCTTTCCTTCCTTCTGAGCACACTTAGTACAAACAGTCTGATTCCTAAATTAGCTCAGATTATCTTTTAATGCTAACCAGAATATTTGAGTTAAAAGCACTGAGAAAAAGTAAACTCAGGACAGGCTCATACCAGAACTTGTATCCAACAGAAATACCTGCAGAAATAGCAGGGCTTCCAGTTTAACAGCAGTTTTTATTTGCCACAGTTCTCAGGAGAGGTAAACTGATAGGAGAATATAGAAGTCACTGAAGATACTGGACTTTCTTTCAGCCCACTACTCAGCCCAGAGAGTGCAGCCTCAACTTTTAGGTCAGTAAAGTCTATTTTCATGCTGGCTCATGTTTCTATGCCCTGGTCTCCTCTCACAGCCAGCCAGCCCACATCACCTGTGAACACAGCAGGGAGGGATTCAGTCCACACTCAGTCAGCAGGATTGTGGAGCGAGTTTTCCACAGCAGTGCAGAAGTGGCACAGTCCTATTGAAAGGGATGTAAATGCAGCAGTGAGGAACATCCTCTATTATTTCCTAACCAGAGCTTTGCAGCCCTCTTTGCTGGTGATACCTGGCCAGGGACAAGCTGTAGCCCCACTCCTGTTTCAGAGCTGCTGCCCCATGCATACGGCATCCCTCGAGGAGACACTCTGCCAGTTCCCTTGCTCTTGAACTTACTCTGTTCTGAAGAATTGCTCTGCATACAGCAAGGTATTTGGTAGTTTTCCACAGTGCTAGCAAGGACTGGAATTGATGTGTCTGTGGTGGCTGTTGAAATGCTGTTTGGATTGTGATTGAGTGGGCACAAATATCCGGGAAGAAAGGCAGAGCTGTTCTGCAGAGCTCTCCATGGCAGAATGGCCAGTCCTCACCCAGTCCCTTTCCTTGTTTTATTCTCTCACTGCCTTCTGCTCTCTCAGTTCATTGATCTGCCTTCTTAGGCTTGAGCTTTTCTCTCCACAAGACAAACTAGGAACTCCCATGAAATAAACCAGATTGTTCAAGCCTTGTTTATGTAATTCACTGCAGTTCATTGATTGTATCCCCATGGAAGCTGATGGGCTGATCTGTAGAGCAGATGGATTAATAATTTCAAGGTAGATCTTAGGAGGCACTAAGCAATTCCATCTCCTGAAGAAAAGGTAGAAGCATCTTCACACAGAGCACTTAAATGTGACACAGCTGTTGTGCTGAGGAATACTCCCTTGGAAAGGTCCCTGCAGACATACAGAGAGGCAGTTGCAGGGACTCCTGTTTGCTGCCCTTATTCTATGCTGCTGTTGAATCTAAATTCTTCTGAGAGAGCCATCCCATGAAACGAGCTGGTTTGGATTTGCCATTAGAGCTTATCTGCCCTGGAGACATCCTGATGGTCTCACCCCTGCTCATTCAGGTGTCACATTTTACTCTTGGATGGTTTAAGGTAGGACTGTGTTCTGAAACTGCTCTGATCTATTTATTTGACAGGTTCTTTTAAAATAATGTGAAGAACTCTGCTTAATACCATTGTTTAAAGACAAAGGAAAACAACCCCCAACAAATTAACTGAAAATAGTTTTTTTAGCATAAGTCATTATTCACTCTGACAGAAAAGGGGATAAATATTGATATGGTCTAATTCTACTTCTTAATGACAATATTAATAATTTCTTTTATAACATGTTGGCAATATTGAAGTTGAGAAGCTCCTTACTGAACATGCAACATTAAACTTCTGCCACATGTTTGCAGGTTTGTTAATCCCATTCTGAAGCATTTCACAAAGAGTGTCCATCACCGTGGCTCTTGCCACTCATTAGAGATGAGTGGGCCATGGTTGCTCAGGAGCTGCAAATGGAAGGATAATTATAGTCTGTTAGCTAGGGTTTGTTGGGTCTGCTAAATGGAGCTGAGGGCCAGGGCAGGAAAAGCCCTTTTCATCTGCATAGTGGGTTAGAAGCCTAGTTTCTTTTTCCTGAATTTATTTTTCTTCTTTAGTTTCCCAGAATGAGGCATTGCTGCTTTGCTTGCAAGGGCCAGTCTGCTGTCCTGGCTGCTTGAGTGGGGATTCTAGAGAAAAAAAAAACTACTTATTGAAGGGAAATGTGACAGAATCAAGTTCTTCTTTTGTGGGGAGTGAATTTTTCATGAAGTCCATCTCTGAGGAGTGGAGGAGGTATAGTTTTCCTCATTCTCAAGGTGAACATCTGTCCCCAAAGGATCTCCTGGCAGAACTCCCTCCCTTCCTGTGGAGGAAGGTGCTCTCATCAGGGGAGGAGTTTGGCAGCCCAGGTGATGTTCATCTTCTTTCCCCTAAGCATCTGAAAAGGACATGGTCACATCCAAACTAATCACCCCCATTTTCTGTGTTGTGAGGGAGGAGTGTGGGTCACCTCGTGCTGGAGTGGGTCAGATGAATCACCCTAATGGAGGCTTTTGCAGCAGGTGGCTCCAATACACATCCAAAGCCAGTGGGATGAAGCTTTCCACGGAATCTGAGATAGCCCTGGGAGGTATCATTCCTCTCTTGCTCCCTTTGTTGCTTGGTGGGAAGACTGGTAATTTATTGGTAGCTCATCACAGCAATAACAAATTGTGATCATTGTTAAGTCTTCCTGAAAAGCCCAAGCTGTGGTGGCCCCCCCAACTTCCTCACCCACATATTCTCTTTAATCCAGCAACAGCAAACTCAGCCTGGCCCTTCCAGGAAGAATTTATGCCACGTGTCCCACACAACATCCTATCCATTTTGTTCTATTTGTATTTTGTAGGCTTTTTAATGAATTATTCATTGATTATTTTAAATCTCAGAGGTTTCCTCGATGTCTCCACACTTCTTGCCTTCAAAGGATGTCCAAGTACTGAGGGATTTGCCAGCTGAAGCCTGTATGTAGCTTCTGAACTGGTGGGGACACCTCATCACAGGGACACATCTAGGATGGCTGCAAGCTTGCTCTGCCTGTGCTCTGAGCCAGCCAGAAGCTGTGCAATGCTCCAGGTCTCATCCAGCACACCCTACTTGAGACTAGCTGCACTGCAAGCTGCAAGAAGGTGGACATGAATGCTGACCAGCCCTCATTAGCTTAGGGTTGGCACCTTGGGAAATAGATTTTGACCAGCCTGGAGCACTTGACATGCCTAGAATTAGGTGACCTAAAAGCCAGCTTTGCCATAAATCAATAGCTCAATGCTTATTATAATTCATCCACCCTTTGTCCTAAGCTATCAAAATTCCCCTGTCACTTGAAAAATGGATTTAACCAACACCTTCCTCCTTAACTAGAGCCTTTAAAAATATTCACTGAAATCCAAATAATAAATACATGACCCTCTCAGAACACACTCATATGCAGACTGGAATTAAAGTTGCAGTGGGAAGTGATACACTTCTCCACAGTAGAAATTCTATTTGTTTGGAAAGGGAGTTTAAAATAACAAAGATAGCCTTAACTAGTAATTCTTTTTCCTGGAATAGTAAAACTTTATGAAGTCATAACCTTTCTGTTTCTGGGCTTGATCTGTATCAATGTGTTGGACACACAACAGAACCTCTCTCAGAGCTGGCCCAGACACGAGTGGCAGAGAGCAGCCAGCACAAAGACATTATATAAAGGCCCAGGTTAAAGTTGGTGAGGTTACTCATTTCCTGTGATTTACAGAACTGCATCTTTGGATTCATTCCGGGAGTTTGTGCTCTAAGTTAAGATGCAGAGTTGATGAGAGAGCATCAGAAATACCACAGATGCTTAAGCTCTTCATGACTAAGGCTGGGAATGTGTCACAGCTGTCACTGGAGCTTTGGATCCCACAATCCACACTCATTCACTGGAGTCCCATGAAGGCTGGCAGCTTGGCTGGTGGTTTTGTGCTGGTGAATGGGCTCTTGGCTGGGATGAGTATGGGCAGTGGGTGAGCAGCTGGAACACACTGCATTAGATAATGGTGCTGGGGGACTGCAGGGGAGGGAGCAGCATGAAGAGCCATTACCAGCCATGTTGAAGGCTCTGGACGCTGCTCTGTGTTCTCTAGCTTTTTGGTCCCTGACTTGCTCTTTGTGCAACAGCTGGCTGTGGTTTCAGTGGGTATGGAAAAGAGCCTTTGGTGACTACCAGAGCCTGAGTGTTATTCAGAAGAGAAGAAATTAATGTCACAGTCTTTTTGGTTCCCCCAGCAGGGAACCCCTGCCAACTTTTCACATCCCCTGTGCAACTCACTCCCTCTCCTCTGTAAGCAGATGTCTGGGTCTGGTAGTTTCCATCATGGTGATGGGATGCAGTTTGCAGGTTAAGACACCTGAAGATGTGTCTGTGGTGAAGTGTCTACCTGTATCTAAGTACATAGTCAAAGGAGATTGAGGACGTGGTTCAGTCACCTAAACACAGGTGTTAAGTGCTCTCTGAGATCCCCTGAGCTATCCAACAGGTAAAATACCCCAGGTTATTGGTGACACTGTGTTCAGTCTACTGATTCTGGCCCCAGGCCAATGCCCAATACAGGCACCTACTATAGAGTGAGCTCTGTAATTCTTCAGATGGAAAAGTCTTCAATAAATGCCACTGAGGTGGTTTAAGCTGCAGTTTCAATCCTGTCCTGGGGTTCTGGTGGCTTAGAATGAGACTGATCTTAGCCTCAGTGCTCTTACCACACATAGAAGGAGTAGAGTTGATTTTCATCCCCTCTCATGCAGGGCTTGAAGATACTCTGTGGTATTGCTGCCTCAGTCAGCACATTGTGTATATTTGTATATTTTGCAGCAATTTCATGTACACCACTGCTTCACTGTGCAGTACCTGGATGTGTCCCACTGCCAAATCTTCCCTCAGCCACAAGAAGTTCAGCGTGTGCAATGTCATTAAAAATACAGATATGAAAGCAACAGTGTGATAGCTCAGCCACACAACTCAGGTCAGGTAATTTGTACCACACGTGGCTATTTTCTCAAAAGGTGGAAAGGAAGCTCCTCTGAACATTAACGTGCCATTTATTTCTTTGCTAACTAGAGAAACTGTCACCTGATATTCAGCTTAATGAACTGACAGATATTCCACACTGCATGTCATATACTGAAATGTCAACATGTAAAAGTCCTTTCATTTAAATCAGACGTTGTCTGAATTTTCAGACAATCACATCTAATTTTACACTATTTTCCTTTTGGTTCTCTTACTTAGTGCTTGCTCTGAACATACAGGATTTTTATGTTTGCAGATTTCTGAATGGGACAAAATGGCTTTTTATGATATGCTGCCTTTATAGACATTGGAATTCAGATTTCAATTATTTTGATCCTAAAGTAGGTTTCTAAAACAGTTCTGTGAACTGGACCTCTTTTTTACCTCCATGAACTCTGTGGGGATACTGGGCAGTGTGTGCTGTAGAAGAGCCAGGTAAGCTGGACAAGATAATCTAAAAAAGTTAAATAAGATCTCCCCATTTCATCTAAAGTGTGCAGACTGAAGAGAACAGGCAGGCACACCTGACTGCATGGCCAAGCTAATCCATATCACTCTCCTAACAGCAGGTTCAAAGGTGCATTCTTTAAATCAGCTTTGAGAGCTTGAACCCAAACTGTTACAGCTTTTGATTCATGGGCTGCTTCCAACCTGCACAATTTTTCTACATTTTCTGTTGTGTCCTTAGCACTTCCAAAAAGCATCACTCTCGTGGGCTGCTGCTTCTGTGTGACTGAACAATCACCAGCTTCAGTGCTTCAGTTTTCATGTTTCACCTGCAACAGGTAAATGATCAGACAGAGATTCCTGCCTTCAGAAAACAACGTGCACTTGGCAAGACAGGAGGATGACATAAAAGATGAAAGACAAAACTGGAGAAGACAGACTTGAAGATAGCTGAGCCTATCGTTCTGTTCCACATCTCTGCAGCTACCCCCAACCTATAACAATCTCTGTCTTTCCTCAGAACACATCTCAGGACTTGGCTTCCTTGACTGGTGCAGCAACTTGGACCAGAATGTTGCCCTGGCATCCTTCTGCCTTGACTTTGATCACTCCTAAGCATTGTGTTGAACTTTGTGGCCATTTTTTCTCCTCTAAATTCAAGAAGACTAAGAAAAATTACTGATGTAAGGGAACACAAAGAAAGAAAATTTAACACACTCTAAATTGAATAGGTAGCAGTGATGTCACCTGAAGTTGACCTTAGGCTCCAACAAAGAGCTCCCTAAAAAGATATAAAGCTCCTCTGTACTCAGCAAAAGGAACCATACTGATTTGCCAGCCCATTTAATAATCAAACGAGTAAACAAAGGCACATTCCTCCAAGTACTTTCTACTCCCCTGTGTGCCATGCTTGCTCACTACTCTTTGCTATGAGCCTCCTTGTTCAACTGGGATTCAGGCTCTTCTTGCCAATGCCACGACTTGAGCAAACATTAAGATGAGATCCATGGCTGGAAGCTCTGTATTTTCATGCCTGGCTTTGCAAAATGTTCTGATTCCACAACTTTTTATCATCTGCATCAGTGAACTGCTGTCTTTAGTGACCCATCGGTAACAATACAAAGCAGGTGAAGCACAGTGTGACTTACACATTGATCCACCTATTGTTTTGACTTTCCCCTTAGTTTCCTGTGAGCAGTTTTGGAAGGGCTCCTGCACAATATTTTGCAATGAGCTAAGAGAAGGAGCTGCTGTTATTAATGTCAGTGATGTTGAAATGTTTGTCAAATATATTTTTCCTGCTTGTTGCAACTTGGCCTTACTACAATACCACTGAATCAATGAGAGATGACCCTGATTTCTTAATATGTCTCTCAGCAAATATCCTGCCAATGTTCTTGGAATTCTTTTAAAGTAAATCATTTAAATGAATCTGTCTATATATTGAAACTTGTGTGTTCATTCAGTGATTTCTTCAACATGTTGCTCCAAGAGCAATGGATCTCCATTGCAAAAGCTCAACACCCTGCACGTGACACACCTGGAGAGCTTACAGCTTCAATAGATTTTTACAACCAATCTATACCTGAGATACAGCTGAGGACCATAAGCAGAGAGGGTTCAATTCAGTTCTTCCCGAAGCAGTAATTTAAAGTAAATCGGACAATTTGTGCCACCAAATGGTCTTTTTTACCCAACTGTCCATTAAGGGAATCTAGGATGACTTGGTTATCCATAGCCATCCACAAAATCTATGTCTGAAGTTACTGGAGGGAAATGCACTTTGATTTGCAAAAAGAGATATAAAAATCTTGAAGAAAAGCTATCATTTGTTTGCAGTTTCTCTGAGGTTTCACACACTGCTGCTATCAAAACACCCTCTCCACTCTCCCCATGGCTGTACAAAACAAACGCCTTCCGTGCCAAGGATGTTGCACCAGGGCTAATTGATTTAAAGTACAAGAAGTAAAAAAGCAAAACATTTCCTTCATAGATTTCTAGAATTTGAAAGTGAATACCTACTCTTCTTCTCCCAAAGGGTTTCTTAAAAGCATCTCTGTCATTATCCTAAATTGGCAGTTAATAAGGAACGCTCGGTGGGAAACTCTCAACCTCAGAGCTCTTACCTGCTCAGAGCAGCACAGACTCATTGGTGAACATTTATCAGTTGCTTGGATTTTGCAAGGTGCCTTTTTATTGTCATGATCCACAACAACAGAAATTCCTGTTGTCTCTTCAAGATAAATGTCTTCTGTTGTGGAAGAAGCTGCTTTCAGGAAGATGTGCTCAGCAATGGTGCCTTTGCTTCACTCCACACTGGCATGAATACCAATGAGACTGGCAGCAGCTAGGAAACAGATAATCATTGACACTGCTCTAATGGGAGGAAATCAGGAGGAATCTGCAATAACGTGGGAGAATCTTCATTTCCAAGTGAGGTTTCCTCTGCATAACTTTAAATAAAGAAGATGTTTAACAAATAAAGGCTGACACCACAATTACCAAAAAATACACAGGGAAAATCATGGCCTGGAAACTGTTCTCCCAGGCAGCTTGGATGGACCATTCCTACTTGTGGTAAAGCAGTTTGGCAGAGTGGGTAAAAGTGATGATGTGTTACTTGACCTCAAGGTCCCAGATCTGATGTATTTAGCAATATAGTTGTATCCTTCATGTCCATTTCTTTTCCTTCCCATGGCTCTCAAACCACATTTGGTGGTTGTTGGCTACTCTGTTCACTTCCTTGAGCTCCTTCTTACTGGCAAAAAAAGTAGCTGACAGGTCTGATACAGAGGCAGGTGACAAATTTAACATCAAAGCAAAGGCTCCTGGCTGGATGGACAAATAGATTTTCACTTTGGTAGAGGATTGCTCAGTAGTTATTGAATCTGTGCTATTGACAGATGGATTCACTGTGGTCCAGCTGTTTACTTGGACAGATTGGCTTTGCTTTTAGACCTTTTAAACATTTTTGGTCTAGAGACCACACAATGGACAGTTAGAGAGATCCTGATTAAGCTTTTACACAAGGGGAAGGGAACTAGGAGACTAGAGACTGCAAGGACCTAGGGACACACTAGAAGTAAACTTGTTTATGAGGAGATGTTCTGGTTCTTGTATAAACATATTATTACATAAGCCCTCCTTAATGCTGCCAAGGAACCTCAGGAGGTAGGACCTGACATGTACACCTGTCAGTGGTAATGAGAAACTATTTTCAAAGCTCAAATGTTCTGAAATGATTTTATATTAGTGAAGATTTTCCATGTGTTCTGTTTTGCCCACTATCTGTAAGTCTTGCCCAAGAGCCTGGTAATTTAAACAAATAATTCTGTTGCTTTGCTGCTGGCTCTTACAAGCTGTGTCTCTTTTCAATTCATTTATCCACTATTTGCTTCTTAGTCTGCAGCATAACTGCTGACATGGGACATCTGCCTGCATGCTCCTGTTTGACTGCATTTCAGGAGAATATTGTTTATCAAGTCCTTTGGGCTACAAGGGACTCTCCAACTGTGGCAATGCTGAGCATTTGTAGACTGCTAGAGAACATCCTGGAACTCTGCAATTTGATCACTAAACTGTCATTAAATTACTATTAAATGAATGATAAACTATTTGCATGGCATGTTAAATGAGCTTGCACATAGGTCAACTAATATTCTTCTTTACAATTCCTGGGCACAGTTGAAAGGTTATCAAATTTCACACATCATTCCCAGTAGTTTGGGGATGACCACTCTATGGAGGGCTGAAGAGGTTAAAAAAATGATGTACCCCATTGGCCTCAATGCAAAAAAAATAAAAAAGCATCCATCTAAAGGATTGTTGTGTGGTGTGTGAGGTGAAGTATGGCTGAAAACAGCACCACAAGTGAACAGAGGGAGAAAATTCTGCCTTGTGCCTCCCACATTCCCCAGCTCCTGTGCTATTCTAGGTCTCCTGGCAGTGCTGTTGGACTGCAGAGCAGAGTATCTTAAGGCAAAATCCCTTGGCTTAGTCCTGGCTCTCTCCTTTGATATCTCCTGTTGTGGCAAGTCTGGAGCATCAGAGTTCAATCTCCATGTGAAGTAAGAACTCAGCTGGGACAAAGCAGGAGAGCTCTCCCTTGGTGGGCAGACCTGATTCTTCAGAGAGCTGGGAAGTGTGTTGGAAGAGAGAGTTGGCTGCACATCAGAGAGTCTGGAAACTCAACTTGCAGATTCCTAGGAAGTTGTTTCCTTAGTGACAATAACAACAAGAGCAATTTTAGAACACTTTCTTCATGTCTCTTCTTAGTGTTTTAGATATGTTCTGCAGGAAGGAGCTTTTCTTGGTTGGATTTGTTTATTCTTTTGTAGCTCATGGTGGCACATAGAAATTCTTGTTTATAATAGGGAACTGTCTGCCTTAATAGTGTTGGCACTTTTCTATCCACAGACTGTGGGAGCTGCAGGAACAGACCTTGCAGGGCTCCTGTCTTGGGAACAGCAGCAAGTTGGGAGGTTCTCTCTGCAGTGTGACTGCTGTGAGCTCTGCAGGGCAGACACACCTTTGAGCCTACCCAGCTCCAAGAAGGTACTTACACACTCTCAGAACTAAGCTTGTAATGAGGAAGAGTATCAAAGTGAAATGAAAAATGAAAAAAAAAAACAACAAAAAAACCCAAAAAAAACAGAAAATTATGTTTAAGAAACAGATCTTGATATAAGCCAGCAACCATCAAATTAACCACTATACACAGTAGATATTTGAAAACAAATTTTGGAACCTGAGTTTGGGGAAAAAAGAAATTAGCTGCAGAAAGGGACTCCTCTGGCAACGAGACTAATTTTTTGTTCTAGTGTTTGCTGAAGAAACCCTGTAGGATGCACACCCACTCTGCCTCCTGACAGTTACAGACCATGAGCACAGTCAGAGGAATTGAGTTTTCATTTCCAAGACAACAATGCTGACTGAAACTGGCACTAAAAAATGTGTAGTTTGGATGCTGGAAGAACTTTTAGAGGTCACAAGGTGCTAGTAAAACAGAGATGTAATTAGGAAAAAAGTGAAAAATGCACTGTGACAGAAGGCAATCCCAAGAAGAGAAACCATAAAGATGGCAGAGCAAACGTGACCATGTCTGGAGCAGCAGAGCACTCAGTGCAGCCTCTCCAAATAGGAGAGCCAGGCATCTGCAAAGAGTGACTGAAGTCAAGATATGATTCATGCAATGGAGTTGTCTGGCTCCTTTTATTAACAGTAGAAAGAGTTTAAAATATAATTATCATTATCATGCTAATAATTACCCGGGGAGAGCTCAAGCCCTGTCGACCAGCAGCAGTACAGTCAGTTCATTCTCACCACACAATGCTTTCTTTGGTGAGGACATCACATATTTTTCAATCAAATTCAGTGTCGTGAGGAACTTGATTTTTCCTTCCTCAGTCAGATTAGAGGAGCTTAAAACGTCGTGTGTGTGCTTTTCCAAATGTGCTTTTAATTCCTGTTCAATTCTGACATCATAAATCATGATTAAGTTGTGAATTCTTATGAAGGAAATCAGAATCCAGCATAGGGCATGGTCTAAAATAACAAAATTATATTAAAATCGAAATTAAAATATTTTTTTTTTTAAATATTAACTTCTTCCTGATGACTTCTTGAAGAACCTTCCCCAGTTGCCACAAAGAATTTCCAAACTGTGTCTCACAAATCAGTTACCATCCCATTTATTTGGAAGCTCAAAACGTACATGACAAATGGAAATAGTACTGATTAAAATTCAATTAAATTGGATTTGAACTGTTAATTTCAATGGAAATCTCTGATAACTGAGTAGCAAGGTTAAATAAACACTAAGTTATCTTTGGACTACTTGTGATGATGCCCATCAAATTCCAATCTCTAGTGAACTGTTCCTTGCTCTTATGCAACTGGTTTTTTTTTCAGTAACTCCCCATTGTTGAGTGGTTCCAGCCTAGACCTGAATCTTGATCCTTTCATCAAAAACCTGATCAGGTTTGACTCAGCTCTGAGGCCCATGGATGATAAAATCTGCAATTGCAAACTGTGCCCTGCATGTGGATTTTACATTAAACCACTCAGTAGTATCTTAAGAAAATGAAAGTGATTTTTCTTAGCTTCAGCCTTCTGGGCTTTTTTTGTGGGTGAATGTATTACAGCAAAATACCAAATTAGGAATGAAAAGATTTACTATGGTAAATCAGAGAAATCCCACACCAGCTGCAAAATGCTACTTGGCTAATGTATTGAGGAAGGAGGAGGTAAGTGGGATGAAAAAAAAAGAACCACAATAAGAGTTTACCAAATTAAACTGACAATGCACCATTTAATGTGCATGATAAGAACATGTTGATTAAGTGGCAAACAAAACAGCAGGAGAATTTGCTGTGTATTTTCTTACTGTGAATGTTTCTCCTCTTATAATTAGAATATATACCTTTCTAAAGCCCATTTTCACCTGCTTTGTTACCAGTGGCAGAATGATCTACCAGTTGATAGTGAAATTATGAGCACCAGGAGAGGAATAAAAAGGAAAAACCCAAAGGCTTGTGTCACAGGAAGGTGTTGGGGGGTGTCTGCTCAGAGCACTCCCGTGGCATTTATACATGGGCAGGACTGATGGAGGACAGGCTGAGATTGCCTTCAAGATATCTTCATAGGCTGAGCCAACTGGGGAGTTTGCTTTGCTTTGCAAGACATTATAAAGGTTTTCCCCACATTAAAAAGGAAAAAACCCCATCATTTCCCATTTCAGAGACGTGCTGGGTTGGCTCAGAAGGCTGAGAGGATGTGCTGGAGTTGCACTGGAGCTGACTCACCCAACGTGCTACTCTACACAGGGTTTCTTCACCTACACATTGATCTCAGTTCTGATGGCCTGACTGGGGGATTTTTTTTTGTGGTTTTGGTTTGTTTCTTCTTTTGGGTTACTTTGGTTTATTTTGTTATTTCAAAATAAATGTGTTATTTTATCATTAAATTATTATTCTTTTCATTACTTGCTTGAAGATAATGCAGAATAGCAGCTCTCCTGTGCAGAACATGAGCCAGAATGACTCCTGCAAAACCTGCTATTATTGCCCATCTAGGAAGATTTTATGATAAATTAGAGCTGAGCAATGCTGGATAAAATTAAACCACCCAAAGGACATCTAAATTCATGTCACAACACTTTGGTTTCATCCAAGTGGGAGACATGCACACACCCAAAATGTGCAAAATATTCCTGGAGAAAAGCTTCTCTGCCTCACACAGCATTTTCATGTCATGACTGTTTCTGCATCAAGCAGCCCTCAGTAAAATACCCAGTTCCTTGGGCATGTCTGGTGGCAGCCAAGCTGTGCCCTGGAGAGCCTGCTGGTGCACAGCAGTCACTGCACCATCCTGTCCAGACCCCTCACAATTTATCCTGCTTGTCCAAAACATCCTCACATTGCCCTGACTTCAGCTTATCAGACATTGCACTTTGTGTGCTGAGAGAGCATCCTTCTCTTCCTTCCCTCCTGTGTCCCTACCCTGATCTCCCCAGTGGGCTACACATTTCAGAACAAACACAAACTCATCCCATGCTTCATTTACTCCAGCTGGCAGCAGGCTCTAGGGACAGGAGTGAACTTTGGGATGAAAGAAACACCATAAAATGTGAATTCACCTTTCCTACTGCATGTGGAGTACTTTTTAATGGTCTTTTTGTTATTATTATTGTGTGTTGAGTTGGGTTTTTTTGCCTGCTGCTTCAAATGAACTGCTGGTCTTGGCTGCAGAATGCACTCCCAGGGGACAGCAACAAAAGACCCTGAACTTTCAGTTCACCAGACTGGGCTGAACCAAAAATAAATGTAAATAATAAATGTAGAGATAATTCAGAGTTATTCTGTGCTACCCATACCTAGTTCCTGGGATTGCTTTCATGTTTAAACACAAGAATGTCTCAGAGCTTATCAGGCTATTGGCCAATGAGCCATTAAACTTTGGCCCACGTTTGGTAGCTGACTCTCACATACCACTCCTTTGTTGTCCTCATCCACCTTTAATTCTTTGCCTTCCTGAGGATGAGAAAACCCAAGTCGGCTACTCACATGTAGCTCTGTGTCATCTGCAGGCACGAGGGTCATTAATAATGCAGCCTGAAGAAATGAGGGCTTTGGGACATCTTTATTTCTCATCTTAATAAATTGCATCCTTTGGAGGCTGCTGAAGTGGATCTCCCAGTGCTGGAGATCAATAAACCTTTCTCAGGTCGCTTTGCTTTTCAAAATGTTTTGGGTTTCTTGTTTGTTGGTTGGTTGGTTGGTTTTTCTCTAGTGCTGACTGGGATGGGCAGGTTCAGTGTGTCTGTGACAAACCACCCTGTGAAGCTGTGTTCCTCTGGTTATTTTAAGAGCTTAGAAGGAATCCCCTCCATAGAACATAGAAAGAAATTGGGGAATAATGGAGAATTTCTGTATCAGACACTACACTGCAATTGTAAAACCCTTCATCAAAATCCTTTGACCTGATGAGTTTCCAAAGGGTCAAAGCTTCAATGTTCCATCCCCAAAGTGCCCGAAAGGTACCTGGTGATCATCATCATGATAGACCCATAGAAAGGCCACACACTAACCTAAATAATCTCTGCTTTGCAGGACTGCTCCACCTGCTTCTCCAGCTGCAGTTCCTTTGGTGCATTGCTGCTGAGTTGAAAATGCATATTAAAGTCATGAAATGAAGACCTGAACAGAATTTATACTTGATCTGTTGTGAGGAAAGTAAAGAGAGGGGGTTGGAGCAACAAGAAAAATCTGTTACTGGTCTCTTCATGTTCTTTGACTTTAATTTGCTTCCCAATATATGATGGTACTAATCAGCTGAGTGTAGCATTGGCAGACTTGGACTGTCTAGCTGAAATTTTTAATGCTGTCTGCCTTAAATCTCTTCTTTTGCCTTACTCCATCCCTCCATCTTTATAGAAAACAGAGGGAAATAGGGCACAATTCTTCTGATGCTTTGAGACAGATAAGTTAGGATGGGAGCCAGCTCTGAGTCAGAGGCCATGTGATTGAACCTGTGTCTGTTAGCACTGCAATAGTCCACGTGGCAGAGAAATCAGTTTACAAAATATTACGTAGAACTCTCTCAAAATTCTAACTTTTTTTAACTACCCTCCTTTCTGGAAGGCACTCTCAGGGCCTTTTTCTGCTGATGCTCTGAAGATTTCATATCAGCTTAACATCTTGTCCCAACACTGATTTGAATTTCAACTGCTTTTGTTCCTCCTTTGTTTATACATCTGCTATGCTTGGGACTGTCCCTGCTCAACACAGACTCTTCTGAGCTAATCAAGCTGCTTTTCTGCTTTATTAGCTCTCTTTGCTGAGATGAGTAGCATGTTGTCCCATGTGCTGCTGAGCTGCATTGCTCATGTTTTGTTCACTATGAAGGGAGCTGAAGGAAACGAGCTTGGGTAAAGATGTTTCACTTTTAGACAGCCAAATTTATGTGACATGAATTCCATCCCTGATGTTGCAAGAACACGTGCTGTGGAAGGTCTTAATCCTGTCCAAGTGTAATGAGTTCCTTAACCACAAGATGGGCTGCAGCTGTTAGAGGTGCAGGAGAAAAGGAGGACAATAGGAAATGTGGGTGGGGGAGAAAAAAAGGAGAGGAATTATGCAGTTACTAGTGCTTATGCAGTAAATTAATCTCTTCTTTCACTGTAGGTATTAAATAGTTGGGGAAAAAAAAAGAAAAATAAATAGTTTTTCATCTCGCTAAGAACAGAAAAGACAGGGTTGCAGTCACAGGCACTTGAGGAATCACAATATAAAGGAATAATTTTCTCTACCCAGCAAGGAATCTGGAAACATATCTGTTTTTTGGTTTTGTTTTGGTTTGTTTTGGTTTTTTTATCAAGATGGGCTGAACTTTGGCCCATGAAAGCTTTCTCTGCTGTTCTTGAGAAGCCTGGAGGAGCCAATGGGTGTTCATCAGGGATATCACCACAGATTGCCATGCCAGAGTGCTCAGTGAAATACAAGCTGTTAACTCAGAAAGGCTGTTATTTGCATTGGGAAATGACAAGGAATTGTATGTTTAAGGCAAAGAAAGATCATTTGGTCATCCTCTCTGTGCACCTTGGCAATTACTCCACAAGTATCCTACTGTCAACACCAAGATATACCAGACTGTTTTCTGCACACTGTCATATATATTTATATTATATTTATATTTATATTTATATATTTATTTATATATTTATTTCATATATTCCTTTGGCATCAGACAGTTCTCATTGTATTTACCACCCTCCAAAGCAGAAGGGAGCTCCCTTGCATTGCTTGGGTTATTACTTCAGTACTGAGTTCAGATGGGGAGGGTAGACTTGTTTCCCAGAGATAATATTAAGTGCTGCTGCTGCAATTCAGAGACTGTGTCTTACCTATGGATCCATCACTAGCTAGAAGGACACTCTTCTTGTCCTAAATGGTGGAATGCCTTAAAGACACCCCTGGTTTTCCTCCCAGCTGAGAGCTCAGCACCTTGCAGAGACTAGCTGGGGTGTTGAGTGGCCTCACTCCACATTGACTTCAGGAGTAGGTTTGAAGGTACTGTATAATCTCTGGACTTGGGATGATCTTCAAACACAACAGGAATAAAAGGCTGTGGTCCAGAGCTGCATTTTTCTGCTCTTACTCTTTCCTCTGGCTGTGATAGATGTCTCCCCAGCAGTGATGCTGTTGAGCAGATGTACAGCCAGCCAGATGGGATCAGAGCAGAGACTGATGGCAACACTGACTAATAGGTAGAGTCCTTACCTGCTCCCATGGAATCCTGCAAACCAGGAGTTACACCTGTAACCAGGCTGGAAATGCAGACTGCCAGGCAAGGAAGGGAAAGTAATCAAGTAGCTCTTACAAAACTTTGCTGTGTCAGATAAAGAAAACATATTTTCCTGGTGTGAAGTAATGGTTTTGAAGGAGGTTTCCAAGCAGCACATAAAGCTCTGAAGCTATGTGGAGCAGCACAGAGTTACCTTTATGATCCTGTATGAGTTGCATATTAGCTGTCAATACTATATACATCACAAAAGGGTAATTGACCTGCCTGTGAAGATAAAAACTTCTCCCATCATTTTTTACTCTACCTACTAATCCTTTTTAAATGCCCAGTAGCTGATAAATATTTCTCTGCAGCTGAGTATCCATGCTCTCGAGCTGAAGAAGGTCTCTGGGGATGACAACAGCATAAAGGCACAATAAATCTGATAGATAATACAATAGGGAAATGATGCCAATTGAGGTGAGAATTGCTGGATGAATTTTATGGGTGACATTGTATGGGAAAGCTGCCAAGAACAGCAGCCCTGTGCACAGGGACTGTGTTCCACAGACTCTGCTTTCATCATTCTATACATGCTCTAGTTGAAAAGATAAGCTAGAAAATCTTGACCTGTGGATGAAGGATCCACTCATGTCTGGATTTTCAGAGAGCCTGAAGGAACAGTTCCAACAGACTTCCAAAGTCAAAATACTCAGGTATCCAGAACAATCCTTTCTGCATCAATAACCTTCAGTGGTTTGTCACTCCTGCAATGGTGAAGCAGCACAATATGAAGAAGAAAAAAATTATATAATGAAAAAATATGTTACTTATTAAGGGCAGTCATTTTAACAGGAGTTTGTGTTGGTTAGTTTTATACATCATATCCTGGAAGGCCATAAACTTTCAAAGCTCAGGAAAGGCTGGGCTTTATGATCAAACATATGAATGGCTGGGTTGGAGTGGAGATGGATTTTCACAAAGGTTTTCATAGCATCCTAACTGAAGCAAGATTTTACCTTGAAGGAAAGCAGGCATCAGCTGAGATTGTTGTTGAATACTTCTGAAAGTGTTTTTTGTAATGTTAAGAAAATTGTCTAAAGCTAGAGGACTAGGAAATTCAAGAGCTATCAGGTTATACTGCAGTGATAAGAAGTGTACTTGGTAAGGATAAATTATTATAATACTCTTGCATCTTCGGGGAATTTCAATTTAATTGAAAGCACTCGAAGGAAAATAAAATTAAAAAAAAACCACTCCAACAAAATTATAATCAGGTCCAGCTAAAGTTAAACATGCATGGAGGTTATTAGTCTGTGTTAATAAACAGAATAAAGATAGCACTGAAAGTAAGGCTCTGACAGAGATGGAAGTCAGTGCTGTTTTGTTTACCATTAGTGCTCTGGAGGTGGAATTTTCTTTGTTTGTCCTCATCAGCCTGAGCAAGCAGAGGGGGGAAAAAATAAATAGACTCTTTCAAAAGAGTTTTCACTTTGTCCCAAATTAGGCATCTAGCATTAGGGTATAGAAATTGCTCACTCTGGCTACTTACCTCTGGCTGTACTGGGATCAATTATACAGGTCTAATATTTGGATGTGACCATGTGACCAAGGCTCTTTCAAGATTCCAGTCATTCCCAGGATGATGGGGCAGAGTGCACCTTCAGAATTTTGGAGACTATACAGATTTGGGAGGAGTGTTTGACAGACCAAGGGGTTGGTTGTGCTGCTTTTCAGAGGGACATGGACAGATTTAAGAAATGGGCAGAGAGGAACCTCATCAAATTCAAGACAGAGAAGTGCAAAGTCCTGCCCGTGGAGAGGGATAATACACAAGGACAGGCTGGGGATCAGCTGGCTGGAAAACAGTCATGCAGAGAAGGACCTAAGGCTGCTGGTGGACACAGAGTGGATCTGAGCCAGCAATGTGCCCTTGTGGCAAAGAAGGCCAAAAGCAGCAGGAGCTGTGTGAGGACAACACTGGCAGCATGTCAAGGGAGGTGATAATTCCTCTCTCTCAGCCCTGGCGAGACACATCTGCAGTGCTGGATCCAGGGCTGGCTGCTGAATACTAGAGACACATGAACACACTTCAGGGATCCTGCAAAGAGCCCCAGAGATGATTAGGGAATTACAAGGGCAGTTTGAGATAGCTGGGGATGTTTAGCCTAGAGAAGATCCAGGGGGATCTTATCAATGTGTAGAAATATCTGATGAGGAGATGTAAAGGAGATGGAGCCAACCTCTCTCAGTGGTCACCACCAGGACAAGAGGCAACAAGCACAATAGATATAAAGGAAATTCAACTTATGAAAACACTTTTATTGTTAAAATGCTCAAGTACTACAATAGGTTCCTCAGAGAAGTTGTTCAGCCTCAGCATTTGGAGATATTCAGAATCTGTTTGGAAATGTTCTCCAGCTGACCCTGAATTGATCAGGGGAGTTGGACTAGACCATCTCCAAGAGGAGCTTTCCAGCCCCTCATTCTGTGAATCCCCCTTATGGGTGATTCCTGCAAAACTGCCTTGCTCTGATTTCCTTCCCACACCAGCCCTCATGAAAATCAATGAAATTAATAATCCCACTCCATGTAGGAATATTGGAACATCTGGGCTCTCCTGTGCATATGGGAGTCACAGCATCTGCAATTTACCATTTTCTATTTCTGCAGTCACCCCGGTATCTTCATTTTTAGAAAGGGAATTCTAGTGAAATTCACAGTTTTCTACGTGCTATGCAAGGAAAAAAATATTACAACAAAACCCCATTCCTCTGGATAGAATAAGGGCTATTATGGACTATTGCTGACGGACTTGATTATTCTTTAACACTGAAATACCCAGGCCAGGCAGCAAGTTGAATACATTTCTTTCAGCTATTTTCATGCAAAAATGCTGCTAGATTGTAGCAGCTCCTTTGTAAAATATTAGTTCCTGAAGTCTAAAGGAACCTTTTTCCTGAAGAGGGGAAACCCCAGGATATTAGAAGAGACTACCTGGTGGCTTTTGGCATGAATGGGCAGGACCCCACGTGTGTTCATGGGACAGAATGATGGCTGGGTGTCCTGCAGCCTGCATCCTTCCTCGTGGACAGTCCTGGGACAAAATCCAGGTTGCTGGTTGCCAACCCTTGCAGGCAGAGGTGTGGCCTTCGTGCTTGAGGCCATGTGCAGCTGAAAAGGGGGAGCTTGTCCCTGGTAGCAGCAAATCCTTTCTGAAATTCCACCTCCTGATGTATTTAGCCTTCAAATCCTCTTTTGTCATTGCCAACAGCCATATTCAAGATAGTAGAAGGGTCATGACATTGTTCTTTTTGTTTGCCTTAGTGTGACTGCTCTTTACAGACTACAAGAAATTTTAGAGCTCTTGCTGTCCTGGTGTTCAGTTACATTTTCTTTTAGCTTTTCTGTTACCTTGAATATTTCAGCATCAACTTATTGACACCCTAAATAGTTGAATTCCTTCTCAGGCTTTTGCAGTAGGTCAGACTTTGCTAGTTCACATTACTGATCCATATGTGTCAGAAGAGACTGGGGGTGGAGTTATTCTGTCCAAATTTAGATATCCTCAATGTAGATGTCAATATTTGAGCTAGCTGTTAAGAATTCCTTTTCCACTCATGGGAGAGAAAGAGAAAGTTTAGACAGTTAAAATAGGTCAGACAAATTGCTTTCTTCATCTGTCTGCTTCTCTCTGTTGACTATATATAAAGAGACTTGACAATGAGCTCATATGTGAGCATGTGTCTTCTAGGCTTCTAAACTTAGGTGACATGTCCTAGGTCACTGGAGGGTTGATTCCCCAACTGCTTGTTTCTTGCTAGTGAGTGTCTCAGCTGACACGAGACACAGTTGTTGTGACAAATGTACCTAATTCAGGAAGTTTTAGGAGGGAAATAATAAAACACACTGAATTTCACACCCTGTATTGAGAGCCTAAAGAATATAGCTAATCAATTCCATAATTCCCAGTTGATACATAAGCCAAAGATGTCCATTTAGCAAACTGTGTGCAATAAACAGCTGGGGAGAAAGTGGAAATGCTTTTGCACCCCTATCATTCTCCATTTGTGTTCATTCTACATAGGGAAATACTCACTGGGAGGTACTGGGATGGGTGACTGCTGCACTGTAGGGTATTCAGTCTGCAAAAGCTCAGTTGATCCCCAGTGTTGTCAGAAGCTTTCAGTTTTCCATACCTGTGAAGGTTGGTCACAGTGCAGGAGAAGGATGTGGTGGGCAGCCCTGAGTAGATACTGAATTAAGATTAAGTAATGAACTCACATATATATATATGGGAAGTGTATGTGCATAACTCAAAGGTGAAACCTCCACACTGTTGGCTATTCTGACTTCACTAATTTTATTTACAGTAGCAGATGCAGATAAAACAACATCATGAATCACCAGTATCTCTAATTTACTAATGAAATTACAGGTACCTGTGACATCAGAAGACTCTTCAATCATTCAATGTTCCCTTCCAAATCCTATATTCATTAATTTCTTTCTTTTCCCAGCACTGAATGGGAATGGAAATTTATACACATTGCCTATATTTGTAAAAATTTGAAAGTAAATTAAAGGAGAAAATAGCCACTTTTCACACCTAGTGAATGCCAGGTGAAAGTAAAACTAGGTCCTAAAATATTGGAACAAGTGTATTCTAAAGGTCACCACTTTCCCACAGTGCTTGTCCATCAGTTTAGTCAGGCATCTGCCACCCTTCTGTTGTATTTAAATTGCACTTCTGATGCATTATGGTGGCAGAATCCATCTCCACAGCACTGTCTGGACTGCCCTGCACACAGCACTGCAAATGACCACAAAATCATTTCAACTCCAATGGCTGCTAATGCATCTGTCTGGGTTTCTGTTGCTTCTGTTAATGGAGTGACTTTCTTTTTCCAACTCCTCACTGCTGAATGTCACCACAGATGTTTGCTGTCCTCCTCAGCTGAGATCTTATCAGTCCCTCATTATTTGATAAACCATCAGAAATGCAGTTAAGTAATTACATTCAGTAGCAGAGCAGGGCCAGAGTGACATAGCGAGTGAGGATGGAAGAAAGCAGATCAGTTCAGACAGAATTTTATGAATCATTGTTCTCCATTTACTCAGGGTCTGGATAAAGACAAAGAGAGCTTAATTTTCCCTTTTCATTTTTTAATTGGAAGACTGTATGTTGATGTCTTGGCAGCATGTTGCAGTCAGTATCAAAATGAGGTGACTCCTCATTGTAAAATTTCTTTTATGATTGCCTTTGTCATTCCTTATCTTTCTTGCTGTCTTCAGTCTGTTTTCAGTTCAGTTATTCCTTGACCACCTCTCTAACTCCTTGGCAGAGCCCAGGCAGTGACAGTCACATCCAGTTATGATGATATTGGCCATAGAAATCCAGTCCTATGTCATGGATGAACCTGTAGCCTGACAGTGTAATTCATCCTTCTGCACCTCTGTTGCTGAGTTCTCAAAAAGCTACCAGATTATTCACAACTCTGGTCATGGATTTTGTTATCTGGACTAGTGATCTCTGAGAGTAAATCATCATGTCATACAGTCTCCTAAAAAGCCCCCAGACATTTGTGCTTTTAAGACACTATTGAAAATCATGAAGGTCAACTCATGACTTCAGAAATGAAGCAGTCAGACAGGTCCTTTTGCTGGTTCAAAATATTCCTTCCTACCTTTTCCTTTGGGTACAATTTAGGTTTTTATAGCTGCAGAACCTGTTTCAGTGGTTTCCATGATATAAGTCACTGATCATAGTCGTGTCCTTTGGCTGTAAATTAAGTATCCAAGACCATCTATAATAGCTGCAGGCCAGACAAGAATGTCTAGCTCTGATAGCTACAGCTCACAGTTCCAGTGTTCGGTTCTCTCTTTTCTGACCATTTCTTTTTTCATTCTCTTCATGTTTTCTGTATTTATAATAATTCACCCTTTTCTTTGCAGAGATCTGAGCCTTGACGTGAAGACCTTAATCAAAAGACCTGAAGAGTGTTTGGCTCAACCCTGATCATATTATTAACAAGCAGAACTTGACTGAAGTTCAAAATTAAGAGAGAAGATGGCCATCTATTGGAAGATCTGCTTCTCCACTCTCATACTGCTTCCTATGGTAAGGAAAGATGTTTTTATTTACATTGTACTGGTATAAATACATGTTGGCAACTTGCTAAGAATGAAGGATCATGGAATCACAGAGCAGCAGAATGGCAGGGGTTGGAAGGAAACTGGAGATCATCTAGTCCAACCTCCCTGCTAAAGCAGGGTCATCTAGAGCAGGTTGCCCAGGATCACATCCAGGTGGGTTTGTTATCTCCCCAGAGAAGGAGAATTTATGTTTTCTCCAGGAAGCCTGTTCCAGGGCTCTGCACCCTCACAGGAAAGAATTTTCTCCTTATGTTCAAGTGGAACATCCTGGGTTCCAGTTTGTGACCATTGCCTCTTGTCCTGCCACCAGGCACCACTGACAAGACACTGGCCCCATCCTCTTGACTCCTGCCCTTTGGATATTGATCAGCATTGATTCAAGGAGAAGGGCAAATCAGTTCCTTGAGGGGGTTGTTCATTGTTTTTTTTCCAAGATAAAAAATAAAATAAATAATTTTCTTCTGTTTCAAAACTAAGATTAGTTTTTTTTCTAGGCAGAGGGGATAAAATTAGAGGTTCCCACCAGCCTCATGAAACATAAGCCTCCAGATATTTCAGCCAGTGCTTTTTCATGCCTCCATTTTTAGAGGGACAGTTTTAAGAAACCACACAAATAGTCCTCTAAAGTGACAGTAACTCAAACTCCTTCATCATTTTCTGAAGATTTTCAACTCCTTCTGAAGATGACAGGGATTTGCTTTCAACAGAAGTCTTTAGTTACTACCATGCTACCCCATGAATCACTCTGTTAACATATCTGGGGATAGTAACTCTGTTCACATGGGGCAGTGGTGCCCTAGCAGTGCTGGGTTAACAGTTGGACTTGATGATCTGAAATGTCTCTTCCAACCAAAATAATTCTGTGATTCCTTCCCTGCCATCATCCCCCTACACACTGCAGCTATTTCTAGCCTCCCAAAGCAGCCATAATGCCTAAGAATAAAGAAGACTAGAAGACTAGCAGCCAGAGCACCACAAGAATAAAGCTTGCTTTTCTGCTTGCCACTGTGAGGAACAGTGCACAACCTCTGTCATAAACTCTGCTTGCAGTTCTACCCAGTCCTTTGCTAGATTCTTGATCAGAACTGTGCTTTTCATGTTCCGAGAAGCACTGCACAGAGGATACTGTGACAAACAGCTCTACTTGTCTCAGGATCTTAGGAGCTAAGCCTAGGAATCATAGATTCAAAGAATTGTTTTGGTTGGAAGAGACCTTCAAGATCGAGTCCAACTTTTCTCCCAGCACTGCCAGAGCACCACTAATCCAAGTCCCTCAGCACCACAGCTCCATGGCTTTTCAATCCCTCCAGGGATGGGGACTCCAACACTGCCCTGGGTGGCCTGTTCCAGGGCTTGACAACACTTTGAAGGAATAATTTTTTCCTAATATCTAATCTAAACTCCCCCTGGCACAACTTGAGGCTGTTTCCTCTTGTCCTGTCTCTTGCTGCATGGGACTAGAGACAGATTCCCCCCTCACTCCAGCCTCTTGTCAGGAGCTGTTGAGAGTGAGATCTCCCCCGAGCCTCCTTTTCTCCACACTAAACAATCCCAGGACAGCTTCAGTATTTCCTCATCTCTGTAAGTGATGGTGAGGTGCAGCCTGCACTGGGTGAAGCTGGAAAGCAGATTAGCAGAGCTGCTGCATTCTTGGGTATGAAAGCATATTTTTCAGACCAGAACAAAATTGATTAAATACTCATGTGAATGGAAGGTAAAATGATCTTTAGCATTTCCAGATTTTTGCTATTCAGCTTGAGACAGCCAAAAAGTGTCTTCTTACTTAGAGGTGAACAATTTTTAATTAAGGGAAATAGATGTGACTGAACATTTCTCTTGAGCTTTCAGATGGATGACCTTCCTGACAGACAGGAAGGACAAAATGTTTCCAATTCCTAGCATTCCTATTCCTGTCCATACAGGACATAACTGTGATCACTGAGCTGGATAATTAGTGATCAGCTCCAGCTTTTGGAAAGAACAGCTCTTTAATGAAATACTATGAAGCAAACCACAGCTAATAAGGACAAATATGCTTTTTTATATGCTATTCTCCAATGTTTATGATCTTGTTTATGGCTGCAAGGTTTTATTACAGTCTCTTGCAGGAGCCTGGGTACTAAAGTTAACAATTTTATGTATGACTTGTGTATTTGCACAAGATGCTTCTTTGGGCACTGGAAAGATTTATGCCTATGAAAGAGATTCTTCAATAATCTGCTTACAATATTCATTTCTTATTACATCCCAAAGTTTCTTTTCACAGATTAAAATTCAGAAATGATATACTGTTACTTATGGTTCTTCTCTGGCTGGGACTCCTGTAATTCTTGTGCTAACACATTTTGTTCCATTGGGACACACTTCCTCTTCAAACCACCTCTAATTTGCTCTGCTGATGCCCACAGATGGAGAGTTTTCTGTCATGCAGATTTTCAGATTTTCTACCTAGGGGAATGGATGTGATGTTTAAAAAAATCAGAGTAATTTGAATGTCATCCTAGACTCCAAGAAGTTCCTGGAAAAAGCCTTTTACATTGCTTTCCTCTAGACACAGCTGGTACAGTAGAAGAAACCTGCAGCCACTCTGGAGGAGAGCCCCTGCTCTCAGCAGTGTGGATTGAGCCCCAGTTTGCAGCTCGTGTCCCCACCTCTCCCAGCCAGTGAGTGCATTGGGTCCTGGCTCTGTACAGCTCTTTGGAGGGGTCATTTTTGCCTTCAACAACAGCCAGGCCCCACAGAAAACCAAAGTGCCTGGACTAATGTCCTTGTTCATCAACAGGTTAAGAAAAGGCAAAAAGAGAACAAAGTCCATGACTGGAAAGTTCAGGGTGGCCTCAAGCACAGACTCACACCAGACAACAAGATAATAACATGCTAATTAATCATTTCAAATGAGCATGTTAAGCCAACTCTATTTGTCTGGGACTTAACATAGGGAGATTTCTCTCATGTTTAATGGGCTATTCTGTATTTGCCTATCACAAAGGTATTCCATCTTCTTATTAATATCTTGGGACTGAAGGCAGGATCTAAAATCATTATATCTTCCAGGCCTTTTGAAGCAATTCATGAGCTTTATTTTTTTTCCCAAATTAAATTCTTTCCTGGCTTTAAATGTCTGTGTTGCTATTTTAGCTGGTTTCAATCCATTTTCTGCTAACCAGACCCCTTCTTTTCAGTCACTCTCATTCTTATCTCTCTTTGAACATCTCCACTTTTCATTTGCACATCAGTTTTCTTCATCCTACCATTTTTTGTTCCTGAATTCACTTTCACTGCTATTTTGATTGATTTCTCATTCCATTCATCTATGATAGCAGTGGGCATGGTTTGTTAGTGGAAATATTAACAAAAGTCATCATTAAATTATTGAGGAGATAGGATCCCAACCCATCATTCCTCTGTCCAGTTCCAAATGTACTTGAGAAACAATGAAATACATGACTCACAAAGTTGGCTTGGTATATGAACTGAATTTTAAACGTAACTGCAATGCAGGTGTTCCAACTGTCTGTAATAATTCAATCAGATGTATTTCTTCAGCTAATACTTGGGATTTCTTGTGGATACATGTTAAATATTGCTAAGATGAAATATTTCAAATGATAAGATATTCCTTGTAGTATTTTGTAAGCTGGCAGACATGTCATAAACTTCCTTAAAAAAAAACCAAACCAAAGATGAACCATTGAAGTGATGTCTTTTGTTCACCACCATTGAAGTGCAATCAGCCAGTGAGGGTCAGATGGGCAAGTTCAGATTTGGATGCACAGACAGCATCTCATAGATCAGAGAGTGAAACCTCAATCTGATTATGTTTGAGCAATTCATGAGGAGGTGAAGAAAGAAACTGGATGTGTTTGCTCAGACCCTGTTTCCTGAAGAGGGTAATAATTCTCAATCTTTTAAGAGTGTGCATAGTCTACAGAGCAGAGAGCTCTCTGTATCCTCCATTATTCATCTGTAGCTGTCATTCCCAGTGCCAGGCTGTGTTCAAATAGGATCATCTACATTTCAGCCTCTGTCATTTTTTAAAGATGAAAGACAGTCTGTTCTATGCTGCTAGATTCTCTCAACCCTCTTATGTTTGCAAGAGCATCCATTTTCTGCTGCAGCCCAAAAGGGAGGCTCCTCAGGCACAAACATAGATGGCTGTGTTGGTCCCTGCTCTTTAAACAAATTATTTTTTTCCATGCAGGACTTAATGAGAGAGTTTTTAATGAGTTTATCTGCCTCATGATTTGTAACATCTCATAAGCCTATTAGAGAAGTGGAGTTCTCTGTAGGATTGCAACCATCTCTACCATAATGCAGTTAAGGGGGACTTGCCTGTTACTTGCATAATGCAAACTCAAATATGTGCAAGTGTAGCCAGGGAATGGCTGGGAATGTTCTCCAGAGAAAAAACTCAGCTAGTCAGACCCTGCTGCTGCTATAGCTTTTCCTTTCTAACATAAGGGGATGGTTCTGGGGGCAATCAGCAGAACAGAACAACCTCTTAAAAGCCTTGTTTAACACAGACAAGAGTCCTGTGCTGTGTAATATTGGGTTGGGTAGTTTCAAAGAGCCAGGTGATCCTGTCAGCAAAGTGGGACTGGGGACATCTCAGGGTGGTGTTTCCACCTGAGGTATCTCTCAGACCCTGGGCTCTGCAGAGGAAACCCAGCAGGGTGACACTGGCACTTGTAATTTCTCACTGGGCACAATGGGTGTCTGTGGATATTGTGGAAGCTGAAGCAAGACACACTTGGAAAAAATGATTTTAAGTCTAGAATTTGCACAAACCATAAATGGCAACTGAAAAAAAAAGACAGTCTAAAGTTACATGTATTTACTAACACATCATGATGCACAAAGACAGGTACCTACATGCAACCTGTCTTATCTAAGCAGGCAGGTATCTAGGTCTTAGAAATGCACAGCAGCAAGTTGCAGAGCAGAAAGTTGCCCTGCTTTAATGTGTTCACTTTTTTTGCCCTCTGGTAGCAGTAAGAATTGGTGTGAGAGGCAAATAATACGATGGCAACACTGATTTAAGGACATCCATAGGATTCTTTTCCCTGCTGATTAGGTATTCAGGAGCTTGGATGAGCAGTCAAATAACAAATTGGGAAATTAAAAAGGACCTTGTAAAAAAAAAAAAAAAGAAAAAGAGAAATAAAATCAGAAAGAGTGATTTTTCACATTGCTCAGCTATTAATATCCAGCACCTGGAGGGATATTATTCAAGCCTCTTGCAAGTGTGCTGCAGGCTTGCTCTGCCTGGGCTTTGCTGAGTCAGCAGCCTAAGAAGATTAACTGTGGAGTCAGCTTGCAGAGATAGCTGTGGTGCAGAACCAAAGCTACACTGAAAGGAAGAGGGGAAAAAAAAACCCAAAACAAAACAAAAAATCAGGAAGAGAAGAAAAGAATATTAAAAAATGAAACTCTGACATGTGTATCACTGCACTGTCAGGGATTTGGTCTTTTACATGCCCTCCTGCCCCTCTCTCTGTGCCTTGCAACAAATACTGATGAAAAAACCTCTTCTGCTGCTCTGACTGTGTCCTGGGGCCTTCCCAAGGATCAAGCAGCCGTGTGTGAGCTACCTACAGGAGCACAGAGCAGTGCTTGCCCCAGGGTTACACAGCACAGGCTCTCCAGATGCTCTGGCCAGAGGTTGCTGAACAGGAGCCCTAGGGTTAGGAGTAGATGTAAAGCAGAGCTCAGGCTGCTGCAGGCTGCTGCCAGGGCTGCTGTTCCAAAGCAATACAGACATGGCTAGTTAATCTAAATCTATGAGGCCCTTTCAAAAGCACTGCCAACCATAAAGCCTGAGTGTTGCTATCACTGCAGTCCCCAGGGGCACAGAACACAACTCAACAAACCCCTCTTTGTTTCTGGGGCAGGGGGTGAGCAGCTCACTCCAGGGCAGCTTGTGCTCCTGAAAAAAAATGGAGTTTCTCTCCATTTTCGTTTGTTTGGGATTTTTCATTGGTTTTCCTCATGTGAAAAATCACTTGGAAGTGAAAATTTTGGAGATCTGGGTCCTTTTTTATACTAAAATCTATTGATTTCTGTGGTCTAGTTGTTCATGCCATAGAATGCTAGTTGTGCCCTAGACAGAGAACATCTTCCTAATGAGTGGGACCTGCCTCTGTGCTTCCCTGTGCATGACAGAGCTGAACTGAGTCCCCTGGTATCAGGAAATGTTCTTAGGCCAATATTTAGTCACCTAAATGCTGGATGTCTATCTGAAGTTATTTAACTATATTAAAATATACTAACGATGCTTCTACAGTCAGTGGCAAGGGACAGACTCCTCCAGATATTGATATAATCCATCCTAAACCCCACTGGTGCTCTCCTTCCTGCAGGGTCATTCCAAATTAGCTTAGACCAGACTGTGGATCCTTTAGTTTTCAGAAATCTCATCTCTGTTGAGCAGCAGGTTACATTTGCTGAATGCCATGTGGATGATGACCAGTGACACTCACTGGTGTCCAGCTGATTGTCCTGCAGCAGCAGCAGCTTGGGATTTATTTTCACAGGGTGGTTTGCAGTGTTACCACAAATACTGGTTTCTGCCTATCCTGCAATATGTTTTTTTTAATTATCTATAAATAAGGGCAGATGAGAAACAATAATCACATCTGTAGTAACAAAGCAAAATTTAAAATCCATGTCATTAAATACTTCATGAGCTGTAAAAAACTGAAAGAAGATCCATTTAGAGAGAACGGGAAAAATATCTTCCCTACATAACCATGTTAACAGCATCTAGTAGTACTTTTGATAGACTTCTTTCTCGTAAATTATAAAGAAATAATCTCATTTTCAACCACTTTTCCCCCTCTTTTGTACAAAATAGCATTTGTAAATAAATATTATCTTCAAACAAGAGTCACCATATGGAAAAGGAGCACTTTATAGCTCTCCTCCCCCCTTTTAAAAAGGAATAAATAACTGCTGCTTTTTTTTTTTTGCTTTTTTTTTTTGCTATCAATACAGTTTAGGCTGTAAACCTAATCAACATGTTGCTGCCTGAGGGCAAAGAGCCTCAATGACTGTCTTTCAGCCAGATTTCATGTGTCAGTTGGTGGGTTTAATGGTTTTCTGACCTTTGTGCATGCTCTGTGCCTGGGCTCTCTGTTCCAATTGACTCAGTACACATACATTTATGCTGAAAAATACTGTTGAGGATGGTGAAGTGATAAATTTCTTGCTGCCTTCCCTGATAACACATTATACAATGGCCTCTTCTGTCAAACACTGCTCAGCAGGCTTCTTTTGGAGAGTAAAATCCTTACTAATTCTCTAAGAGCTTTAGAAAAAAGGCAACACTTGAGCTTCTCAGTACTCTGCAAATGCTCTTGGGCCAACAGTTGCTCTCTGACTCAGCATCTGTGCTCAGGTTATTGAGGCTGAATATAACCTGTTGATTTGGTTGTTTGAAGGCTCCTCAGACAGTTTGTCAATAATTTGAACCACTCTTATTTGCAGAAGGGAGAATACAGATGTTTTTGTTTGTGCTAATGATTCTTGCCTGACAGCCACATCTGAGCACGTTACACATGTTGGTATCAAACAGTTGGAGAGTTTTATTTTTGTTTTCTTGCCAGATAATGCAAAGTGCATATTGGAGAAGATTAGGGATATGCTAAAGCTCAAGGGTATACATTTGTGTTTGTTTCCTCACCAATAAGAAAATGTTCTTCTCTCTTGCTGCCCTCTGGCTGAGCTGGTGGTAGTTATTACATCTCTGGTAGCAGCTTCATGATCATTTGCTCCATTACTTAAAAACCATAACAAAATACATGACACGTTTGCATGGCAATAGAAACTGAATTCTCCTGCAATTACAGGCTGAGCTAGTCCATTTTACTGCCTCTTCCAGCAATGCAGATGTGCAAAATCAAAACCTTTTTGGCCACCATTCCTTGTCTGTTCTGCCTGAGCTGATGCAGAAGCAGCAGTGGAGGTGACCGTACGCTGCCTTCAAACAACAAATCTCAGGGCATGGTTTTAGTCTAAAGCTTTGACATCAAAAGTGATGAAGTTCCTATTTATGCCACTAACTGTAGCTCTGGGCATTCCCTTGCACACTCCATTTGCAGAGCAGCTGTGGGAGTCAGGAGGGTTTTGATGCACTGAGGAAAGCTGACTAATGTGATCACATCTGTGCAGCCGTGGTGAGTTTTCTGTTCCTCCAGGACATCTGTCTCCCCCTAAAGCCTCAATGTTGTGGGTGGCTTCAAGTAAATTTGACAGAAGGACCACATTCTCTGACAAAATCAGTTTTCTACATTTTCTTAGGAATGTTTAGGCAAAGACAGAGATTTTGTGAAGTCCCTGCAGAAAAAAGGAAGCTCAACATGAGCTCAAGAGCACTAGAGTGATGGTGCCAAAGGCAGTTGTATGAGGTAGGAGAGGTGTGGTTCATCTCAGCTCTGCACCATGGAGAAGCATGAACATTTTCATCTTTTGGGGACTTTTCTGTGTATTAAAGGAGTAGATGGGGACCAGAAGTTAGAAAGTTTATTTTGCTTTGGTTTCCACACTGTACCCTTTTGGTTACAACATAATTCTGCAGATATTTAATTATGGACACAAGGATTGAAATTCAACTTCTTTTCCCTTTTGTGTCCATGGATTTTGCTATATCCAAAAGAATACCTTGAATTAATATTCGAGGGGCAGATCACCTTGTACTGAGGTCAGCTCTCTCTGCATGGCACTGCTTACAGAGGGAGGCTCTTGGATGTTGAGCCCTGTGAAGTGGCAAAATTCCAGCTATGTTCATGGCTCTGGGAAAAAAGAAAAGCAAACAGACAGCAAAGGGCTGCAGAAGCTGACAGATGCCATTAAATAACACCAGAAAACTCTAGAAAAATGAAATCCTGTTCAACAGAAAATGAAGGGGAAGTGTCAGGGATGTGCATGAATAGCATCAGCCTACTGAAAAGTCTGGTTTCAATACTGATTGCTTTGTTTTTTCCCATATGTAAAACTGGGAAATATGTATTTGTTGCAAATGTGTAATGCAGAAATTCTGAAGAAAGTAATCATGAGGACCAGAGTAATGACAGTTAATGTATAGTCATAATCACCCAGAATAAGCCATGAGGGACAATATAAAATCATTTTCACTAATTTTGCTCTCAAATCTTGGATTACCTTAAGGATGGCAACAGTTTGCTCTCACAGCAGAGGAATCTTTTCTCTTTCTCTCTCTTCAGAGTGCATTAGACATACAGTATTTGCATGTATTAATATTCTGTGTGTTCATATTTTCTTCTGCTGGAAGACCAAAGCAGTCCAAAATATCTGCCCTCATTTCTGACCCTACCTTTCTCCATGGAAAATGAAACCTTCTTCTTTCTATTAACTTCAGTCTGAACCAAATTAAGAGATGACTGCAATTTAATGTTGCCTTTTCAAGGGCTTCAGAGATGTATTTCTCTTTTTTTTTTTTTCTTTCATATCACAATTCAAGAAAGAAGTAGAGAGGAAATACTTTGCAGATCTTTGTTCCATTGCACATATATGGCTGCAGGATGGGCAGTAAGGGCCTGAACTCCCTGAGAAGTAAAAATAGTCTACATGGTGGAGCTGGGTTCCCTTTGTGTAACTTGAAATACATCAGCAGGAGAGAAATTAACTGCTGGATATGAGTAGGGAGCTGAAAATGACTCTGTTAAGGTTAATAACTGAGAAATTCTGACCACTTCAGGTCCTGAGCAGGCATTCTGGTGGAGAAATTCATCTCAAACTGAGCAACAACCTGTTCTGAGCTTTCTGGCTTATTCAAATCCACAGCTGAGGGAAGGACATGGGCGTGGGCTCGTGGCTATCCTGGAAAGCCCCTTTTTATTTTTTTTTCCTGTTTTGTTTTGTTGTTTTTGTTGGTTTTTTTTGTGACACTGAGAAATTGTCTCTTGTTGAAATATGCAAAATATTCCAAGTCCTAAATGTCTGTGCATTGCAGTCAGCTGCAAAGAGCACAACTGAAGCATCTGTTCCCCCTGGAGAGAGCCCCTGTGCCACTGAGTTCTGCACCAGAATACCCTTGGACCTGTCAACTCAGGTGACTGGCTGAACACTTCAGGTGCCTGCTGCAGTTTGTTGGAGCTGAGAACACCAGAAGATGGACCATGAGGAAAATAAAACACACACTGAACCTCCTTATTCAGTGAGAGATACCTTTGTTGAGCACTTTTCTGCAGAGTAGTGGAGCAGAAAATGCTGGAGTAGAATCTGGGTCATGACATGTCTCTGAAAGTGAGACCTGTGGCTTATCTGTCAGGGTCTGAAAGGCTTCCAAGTCCTGTTGCTTATTTGGAATGCAGTCACCTTTTAAGGGGAGATCTGTCCTTAGAAGAAGACCATCTCCATCACTGCATGGTGTCCCTCCTTAAATCAAATCACACCCTGCAGTGTTACAAGAGCAACACAGGAATTTGGGGTAGGGTGTGCAATCTGGCACTCTGTTCTGTTTTCTAGTAATTATACAATGATATTTTCTAGCACATCATCTTTCTGAACTTCTTGAAACCTTGGTAGGAGTTAAAATTTATAATGGCAGAGTATTCTTGATATGCCAACTAGTAAATAATATTTTAAGTGCAGAAAAAGCGAGGAAAGAAGAAAAACAAACAAAAGAGGAAAAAGAAATGAGACATGGGCTGGAGATTTCCCCACGTGTTCCTGGTTCCTGCTTCTGTTCTCCTTCTGTGTAGCTGCTGCTCACAGCTCCTCAGAAGATGGGTTTAGACTGGTGGGGCTGGATGCTTCACAGTGTGTAAAAAGAAAATCCCACTGCATGTCACACCTCATCAAAGATTATTCTGGAGTTCAGCTCTTGTGATTAAAGAAAGGAATTGGGTGTGATTGTGTTTCCAGCTCTCTCGAGCTGCCATGGCAAAGTCAGTTATTGCTGCCTGCCTGTTGTGGGTTTATTGTGGCTAATAACATGGGTCCCTGCTGATAGTCTGGGCCTGTGCTTCTCTGTTATGGCAGCTATGAAAGCAAAGGGTGTTATTGTGCCTTTGAACTGCCAGGATGGGGGAATTGAGGTCCACACGTGTATTCCAGCACATGTTCACTGCATGCTTCTCCAGTGGGGCATGTGTGGACAGCATTTCAATCACAAGGCACGGTCCTGCTTCAGAGCTGCATGTTCTGAGGTTATAGTGTTGAAGACAAAGGGCAAATCTCCCAGTGTAAGTCACAATTTCCCAGTGTACATTAGCTGAGAGGTTGCCTCCCTTACTTTAATGAGACAAATCCTAGACAGCAGGTAATGTGGCTTCTTACATTCAGTGATGTCTGGGGCATCTTTAACCAGGTACCAGCTTGAAGTTTACAAATGCCCAAGACAGAAATGCTGCATGTGGCTAAATGCCTGTGAATCACAAACATATCAAATGCCATCTGCTACATCAGGGGAGGGAATTGTGTTGGTGGAACTGATCACCCCTTTGGCAATGATTTGCCTACCCAGAAGTTAGATATTCACTGTCATGATATAACTGCATTTCACTAGAGATTGTTTTCTAAGAATTACATGCAAATGTTATTTTTAAAGAGCTCTTGCCAGACACTTGAATACTAGTGATCAGGAATCATTAAATCACATGCCCAATGACAGTGCAATATTTAATCCCATAGACTCACAGAATCTTTTTGCTTGGAAGCAACCTTTGAAATCATCAAGTCCAACCATTAACCCAGCACTGGCAGGGCACCACTAAACCACGTCCCTCAGCACCACAGCTCCATGGCTTTTCAATCCCTTCAGGGAGGGGGACTCCAGCCCTGCCCTGGACAAACCGTTCCAGAGCACAACGACCCTTTTGGGGAAGAAATTTCTGTGTCTCCAAAACATTAGCTGTCTGGGAGAGGAATGTCTGTGATGCTTCCCAGCAGCACAGCATTGATGCAGTCCTAAATACAGAGATAAGGTATCCATCACTAGGCAGGCAGTCATAAGAGTAGGGACTCTGTGTTATTAGATCACCTAATAAAAGCAGCATTAATATCATTCTCTGTGGTATCAACGCAGATGGAAGGATTACAGTGTTTAGTAACTTTACATGGGAAAAGTTTGGAATATTCTATCATGTGGCAAATTCAGTTGTTTCAATATCTTTTGCCATCCTGCAGGAATATCTTCATATATCTAGATTTATTTCTGACTGTTATTCTCGGAGAGCAGATTGCATGACCTTTCAAAATTTGTATTCCAAAGCAGTACAATATTTCACACTGACATCTTTAAGCAGAGCAAAAAATGTCCTTACTCCTGAACTGGATTAGTTGAAGGACACCTCAGTTCCTCAGCTGGTCAGTGCAATATTTTACAGCATATTTTGTATTTGTAGCAGTGTCAAATGACTGTGGATGTGGCCAGCACACAGGCAAGCACAGCTGACAGAGGAGTGAGGTAGCAGGAGCACTGTGGTTCTCCCAGCAGTCTCCTTACTCCTGTACTCCAGGGAGAGTCTTTAGCCCAAGGACAACCAAAGCTGGTCTTAAATACCTCTTATGGTGGCTCTTTTCTTTCTCTGGTAATTTGTTTTTATTTCATTATGAAGTTCTCCTCCATTGCCTCTCTTTTTTCCAGTCCCCTCTTCTGAGCTTCCCTCTGGCTCAGCTCACCATGCCAGTGCTCTCACCATTCACTCTGCTCCATTCTTTTCTTCCTACTTTATTTGCCTCCTTGAGGTTTTACAGTGAAATAGTGGCAAAACCCTCCAGAGACAGGAAGGAGAAAGAAGGATTTGCTGAGAAAGCTACTTCAGGCACAGTCTTTTATGCAAAGTTTGATTCCTTGTGGGATTTGAGTGGGTTTTTTTGGTTGCTGGTTTGGCTTTTTTTTTCACCTCCACATTGGCACAAGTTCTAACCCAATGTCTTTTAGCACTGAAAGGAGAAGGAGGGAAATTGAGAACGAGCTTGAGCACTGCCCATTACCACTGTTCTAATGAGCTTTTTGCCTCTATTCTTCAGTGTTCTCCCCACTCCAAAGCCCAGTGGAGGATATTGGAGCCAGAGCTGTAGCACCACACACTTGCTGGAGCCTCCTGTGGGGAGGAGTGAAAGGGAGGAATGTATGTGATAGTTGAGGGCAAATAGCTTTAATTTAATTAGTAGAGTAATTAAAGCTTTCTCCCTTGGGTAGGGTATATGTGTGTGTGTGGAGAAAGTGTTCCTGCAGCCTCCTGTAGCTGTTCAGCAGGCATTTCTGTTCCAAGAGTGACTCAGATGGGGTTGCTATTGAACTTGCTGGGAGCCTGCACAAAACAAATTTCCTGTCTAAGATCTTTTCTCTTCGGGGTTTTGTTTAAATGTAATCAAGTATAAATGGGCAAACTATAATGAGTAATAACAAGAACTTGCCTTGCAAATGAACGTGGCATTCGGCAGCACGACAAGACAAATGCAGAACTCCTAAAAGCTTGTCTGTTTCCCAGTGTCCCCACAGTGAGAAAAGTCTCCCATTAACATAGATTCCCTCAGCCTGCACTCAGTGGAACTCTTCAGGAGGTGTTTTTTTTTAGTGTGATAAGCCATTCAAGGCTTCTTGGTAACTGACTCTGCAAGTTTTACACAGGTCCTGAAGAAAACAAGCAAAGGTCACCAGTGTCCTGGGCTGTACTAACAAGATGACAGTCAGTAGATACAGGGAAGTGAATATCCCCCTCTACTCAGCACTCCCTGCACCACTTCTAGGGTGCTGCATCCAGCTCTAGGCTCCTTAATATAATAAAGATGTTAATCAATTACAGCAAATTCAGAGCTACAAGGCTTCTGGGAACATCACTTGGCATTGCCTGCTAGTAGGGGTGGGATGGACTTGATTTGACTCAAGATACCAGTTCCTGTGGAAGGCTTCAACATACTGAGAATGCCAAGCCATGCCCAAGAAGAGGTTTTTCAACTGATCTCCAAGATAAAAAGCCAGTTAAGGCAAACTGAAAAATAGGTTTGCCCCATGTTGCATAACACATCTTTTGTCCAGAGTTCCCACTTCAAAAGGCATCCAGTGAGGGAAGGGAACTGGTGATTGTGCTGCTGCTATTTTCTAATCTGCAGTGAGACATGCATCTCTGCAGGAGCCAGCAGGGTTAGAAGGTAACCAGAGCTTAAATTCATGTCAACCACTTTGAAAGTGGTTTGGTTTTGGTTTGGTTTGGTTTGGTTTTTTTTCTGCACTACTTGTTTAAAGCATGGTGTCAAAACTATGCTGCAGATTGAACAATGGTTCCATGCTTAGAATACATTTCTGATTGCTTTACCCTTTCACTTATTCTGAAGTGGTTTGAAATTACTGTAGTTTAGGTGCCATTTACACAGGCAGACAAAAACGCATTCAAATAACAACATAAAGCCTTCCTGGAGACAACAGTTTGTTTGACTGCCAAGCCAGTGTTGTGGGCACCAGTAATGATGTAAATCAGTTCTGAAAAAATCCAGATAATCAGAACTCCTTCCCAAACATCTCTATTTTTAACCCAGCATTTGGCAACTCTTGGCCCTGGCCTGACCAGTTGAATCATCACTTGATAAGAACAGGGATTAAGTCTGGTAGTGTTGTTTGCATGACAAAAATAAGCTTCTGGAGGCAATATGTGATAATACATCATATTTTAAGATGACTTTTTCAAGCTGAAAGTCAT
The DNA here is from genome assembly GCA_013401355.1 of Ceyx cyanopectus. NCBI lineage: Eukaryota > Metazoa > Chordata > Aves > Coraciiformes > Alcedinidae > Ceyx > Ceyx cyanopectus. The sequence continues at coordinate 110,053 of VYZU01020286.1, read as the reverse complement.
AACAGAATTAGTAGAAAGTGTAATACAGTATGAAGTTGGTGACCTGATATATCCAGTGGAGTAAATTCCTCTTTTCTATTACTTTAGCAGCAACACTTAGACAAAAGGTGGATCAGATTTCCTATCTATGTTGATGTAAAACATTGTCTATGAGGGTTTTCATGAAGACTTATTTTGCTGTTTATTTGCTTTTTCTTACCTGTATTTCTTTACTGCTTTCTTTATGGCCATAGTGCCTAACATGACAAATCTTCAGTGGAGTGGAATATTCTCATTCAGCTTTGTAAAAAAATGAATTGGGGCTTTACAGGCACAATACAGAACTGTGGAAGAGGAAAGAACAGCTAGTGGTACTGAATTGCTGTATCTGATCATGTCTTTGTGGAAATGAAAATGCCAGGCAAATTGCACAGTTCACTATCACATCTTCACTCTGACTTCAAAGCATATTTTCTGATGCTGGAGTTTCTCAAGAATACTGGTGACTTTTCTCATTTCTGTAAATCCACCAAGTTAACTTGTGCAGTGAAATCACATTTTAAAGCAATTGTGAAGAGCCTTACAGAGAGTAAAATAAGCAGCAGTGTTTTTTGATAAACTGCATGTAGTTCAGGATTTTTGGCTAGAGTGTTCTGCACTGTTGCCCCACAGCATGATTAGCTTGGGTAATACTGAGACCTCTTCCAATTCCCTGCTTTGTAGCGTTAAAAGATGTCCATATCCCTCCAGACACACACACACCTCTCCTGGGCTTGGGTCCTTAACAGTGACACAGGGTGGTTAATGTAGCACAGGGTCCTTAACATGACACAAGGACAGTACCTCATTCATAAAGAAATTCCTAGTTTTCCTCTGAGAAGGCCTATATCCACTTGATATAAGTAAGGAAATGATTCAAGTGGAAAAACATAAATGTCTTTTGCCATTAGAGACACCCTGTGGTATCCAAAATATAACCATGAAGGGTGAATCTAAAAGCCCAGAAAAAACTTCAGAAATCTTAGGGAAAGGAAGAAGTTGTTCTCAAAGTTGTCTTGCTCCCAGTGTTTGGCAAACTTCAACAAAACCAAGAAGAAAGCAAGCTTGTTAAAATTGCCCAAAGAAGCTGACAGCACACATTTCTTTTTATGAGCAGGGAAGGGAATGGTTGCCCTCCTGATCTGCACAAGTCCTCCCATGTGCTTCCTCCCCTGGAGCATTTGTGCATCTGAGCAGTGCCTTAAACACAGAGCTCTGGAAGCTGATGATCTGCTTTCCACACCCGAGGGCAGGTCTGGGCACAGCACAGATGTGTTCACCTGGCTCTGTGCTCAGGTTCTGTGCTAACAGTGGCTTTCTGAATGAACAGCTCCCAGCAAAGCAGCACCCTGGGAATATGGGTGAGGGAATAAATGCAGGTTGTAACATAATCATAGAATCGTGCTGATGGAAGAGACCTTCAGGCCACCAGGTCCCACCCAGCACTGCTGGGTCACCACTAAAGCATGTCCTTGAGCTCCAGGGATGGGGACTCCACCACTGCCCTGGGCAGCCTGGGCCAATGCTTCATAACTGTCAGGGAATGACCTCTTTCCTAATAGCCAACCTAAACCTCTCCTGGCACAACTTGAGGCTGGTTCCTCTTGTCCCTTGCAGAGCCTGACCCCCCTTGGCTCCAGGGTCAGAAGGTCTCCCCTGAGCCTCCTTCTCTGCAGGCTGAACATCTCCAGGTTCCTGAGCTGCTCCTCACAAGGCTTGTGCTCTAGACTCTCACAACATGGCCATTATTCATACATTACCATAATCTCAAGGGAACAAGGAATTAAGTACTTACAAGTTACACACAGCACATGCCAGTTTATTTTCGTGGTGGCTACCTTAATAAAAACAAATGAAGAGAAGTTAAAGCTCTTAATTTGTTTTATATTTATAGCATCGTGGCTAGTTGCTTTTGTCTTTGTTGTTTTCTCTCAGAACTAAACCAACACTGGTTGCATTTACTATATTTGTACCTTTACAAATACACTCACTCAAAAGTGATGTGACTCAAACTCCTTCTCTCCACTGAAAAGAATATTTTTTCTTTCTTTAAAAGTGAATTTCATGCACTCTCCACCTGGTTTCTTGACTTTTCTAGTATGTGTCAAAATACTCCTTAACTGCACATGTGACTGCTATCTTCTGGGAAACCGAAACCAGACTGTCTCTGCTGAAATCAGGAAATTGCAAATGTCCTTGAGGCAAAAGAAATTAAATCAGGAGGCCATGAAGTTCAAGCTTACACTTCCATTTGAATTGTGCCCTGCTGTTCAGTTGTTGAGGACTGACTGGCCAGATTAAAGGCTCTACCAGTACACAGACTGGGGGAACATGAACCATGTGTATCCTTTCAGGAAAACAGGATAACATTAAAGCATCTCTGAGATGCATTAGCAGAGATGACAGGCACTTTCTATTCTCCCATGGCACTGAGGTTAATGTTTTCTCCCTTTCTTTGCTTTCTGTCTCAGGTACCATGTTCCCCAATATTTTTTTATTATTTTTTTTAATCTATTGATGAAGAGTGCTACAAAAGAAGATTGTGGGAAGTCACAAAATGTGTTGCCAATAGTGAAAGCTGAAGCAAGGCTGCAAGGACCTCACTCTAGTGCTGTCTCTGACCCAGCAATCTGCATTTCAAACACCTCCTGAGCCAGACTTACTCAGATAGAGTCGACTAAATTTGGTTAGTTTAGTCAGACACATCTGACTAGATGTGCCAGTCTGCAAGAAAAACAATATAATCTGAGTTTTTAACCTTAGGCTTGCTTTATAATCAATCAAGTCCTGGCTTTGAGTTACCTCTACTAAAGAAGAGACCCAAAATAGGAAATCTAAATGACACTCATTTGTCATTTTATTAATGACAAATCTAAACCTCTTCTCAAAGGTCTGTGATTACCCCATAGGACATCAAAATTTGGGCATGGTGGGTTTCTTAGTGTTTAGCATCCTTTGATGGACTTTGCATACAACATACATATATACATATATTTATACATGTGTTTTGAACTCCTTTAACATTTAACATCCACAGCATGAAGCTGAAAAATGTTCTGCAGGTTAACAGTGTGTAAAGAAAAAGTTCCTTTAATTTATTCATCTCCTGCTTGCACAGACAATATAATAATAATTATTCTTATTACTGAATGACAGCTTTTCTAATCTACACACACTGAACTGTACAGAAGCTGCCACATTCATGTAAGGAATATTCCTCTCAGACCTGAGCAACTGTGGAGTGTGAACCAGAACTAGGAGCAAGAAATATTCCAAGATCTTGGATGTCAGCCAATGCAATTTTCCCAATCTTTGGAGAGATTTAGGTGATGATGCAGCAAAGGCTCTTATGTTCTTGGGAGATCCTAGAGATCTGTGACAATATATATATTTTCCAGGCCCTTGGGGGCTTTTAGGACAGAACAGTGTTTGTTCTGAAGATAAACAAATCTAACATGGTTATGCCTGGTGTATCCCATGAGGAAAATAGCTGGAATTTATTGCTGGGGTCTTGGAGATGAAACTGTGCAGCATTAGCAGTTCCTGCATATGGTGAGGACAGCTTCCCAGCAGAGCAGCATTAGGAACCCTCTCTTGTCTTTCAGATGAGGGTGCTGGTTTGTGACTGTTACAAGGTCAGAAGTGTGCTCTAGCACACACAGAAGGTCAGAAGTGTGCTCTAGCACACACAGAAGCACAAGCACCACCAGACTAGGGTTATGGTTTGGGATTTACTGGAGCATGGATCGAGGTGCTGGTGGCAGTTTGATGCATCAGTGACCCAAAGCTGTCACCTCATTCCCTCTGTGGGGATTTGAAGGAAGGCAAATTGAACTGTGTGGGTGAAGCTCCAAAATAAACTGAAGTAGACTGGATTCAGGCATCATCTCTCCTGTTCCCATGTTCCTAGAAGGTAGGTGAGGAAAAACAGCCACTACACAGCTACACTCCCCTGCCTCTGTAGGGCTCCATCATCAAAAGTAAATGAAATGTGATGGGAAATAACAACAAAATTGCTGCAGAGAACCAGGGTGACCTATCCCATCTTTAAGCAGAGCACTGATTTTCACTGTGCTTTCCACAGAGTGTGACTTCAACCTTAGCAGTGCCCCTGTGAAATGATCTAATGAAACCTGGGATTGCATTGCCCTTGGACTGGTATTCCCTGGCCACTGGCTGCAATAGGAATGAAATCTTCTACTGAGTTCTGGAAATGGATCACATTCATATTGTTGCTGCTTTGGGATTTCTTGCATGCATTTTGCCACTGTGTTCCTCTTATAAATTATCTTTTTTATATTTTTTTTTTTTCTCCCCACTCTGTTTCTTACAGTGGGCTTCCTCAGAGATACTAAAAAAAACAACAAACAACCCAAACAAACAAACAAACAAAAAAGAAAATAAAAAGAAAATATTTAGATCAAGTAATCTCACTTTAATTGGCATTGCATTCTCTTTTGGCAAGAAAGTTGACTTGTATTCACTGGGAATAAAAAGAAGGAAAGGCTAAGGAATGGACAGGGATGAAAGACTGAGAGAAAGAGCTTTTAATTTAAAGTCCTGAGTGAAATCAATGGGTTGTGCAAGACTCATTAGAAACTGGTGGAAGATCCAACTGAACCTCAGTTGATTTCTGATTCCTCTTTAAATTATTTCTGTATTTAGAGGTACATTTCCTTCAGCCTTATATGAGAAAGGACTACAATAAAACCAAGCAAACATACTGGACATTACACTTTGGCAGGCAAAGCCACAGAAAACCCCCAAAGGATTTATGAGCACTACAATTTCATAGAGTGGCCTTAAATGATCTGGGGAAAAAAAAAAACTAAGTTTGTTGGAGCTTTCTCTTATCTTCTAGGGATGTTTTTATTACTTTTTCTGTTTTGCAATGAGACCACAGAAGTTACTGATGTTTCATCATAAACTCATGAGCTATTTTAAGTTTGTAACTGTTTTTTTCTCCACATTTTTTTTCCCCCTACACTTCAGGTTACAGCAACTCATTCCAACTGCATCATTAAAAAGGAGCAAGAGACTTGTCTGGAGAAGATACGGAGGGCAGCTGCCCTGAACCCTCTCAATGATTCTTCTCCAGGTGAGATTCAGCTTGGGCTGGAGGTGTCCATGGAGCTGGTGTTTTCCAGACACTGCCTGTCATGTCTGCAGGGAGTTTCAGCAGTGTCAGTGCAAACACCTTACAGTAAGAGCTGCAGTCACTGCAGCTGAATGAGTTTAGAGGGGCATTATAAGGACAAAAAAATCAATCAGGATGTACCAGAACAATTGCTTTTTATTATCAGAGGTCAGGAATTTGCTTCTGTACACTTTAGGTGATGCAGTGTCATATATCTTCAAAATTAATCCAAAAAGAAAGAAAGAAAAAAAGAAAGAGTGTGTCTGGAAAGTGATGGTGTTTGTGTTCTGTGGTGTAGGTGGTAACAGCTACTGGGGACTGGATGTGAGATGAAGTGCATCACTGGTCTGTTCTGTAACAGCTCATTCCCCTCATCAGCTTGGTAATAACTTGTGCCCATCTCTCCCATGATCTGGAGACCTTCACAGGGATTGAAGTTGTGATGACTGTCATCTTGATGAAGACTACTTGTGCTGGTGCTGAGATAAGAAACTGAGGCAGCGAGCAAAGATGAAATTAATAGTTTAATATCCTGTCTCATTTCCCCCTGACTGCAGCAGGATCTGCCCATGGCCAGCACCAATGAGAGAAGGGCAAGGAATGACAAAGGAACTAATTGGAAATCAGAGGCTATTTTCTGAGTCCTGTCCAAACTGCTTCTCCTGTGACCAGAATTGGTAAAACTGCAGAGCAAAGCAGATGAAAGGCATTGGGTGTGTGATAAAAGAGGGGAGGTTTCTCTCCTTTTTTCCTCACCATATTTTAGCCCAGAGGCAAGGGAAGGCAGGATGCAGATACCTGTGTTACCAGATCAGCTTCTGAAGCAGGACATTGCTGCTTGTCAGCTGGAGGAGTATTCACATCACAGTCTTGCTACTGGGATCATACTGCCCTGGTTTTGGCTGGGATAGAGTTGATTTTTCTCCTTAGTAGCTGCTCTAGTGTAGTGTGTGAGAAAAACGTTGATAACACAGATGCTTGTAGTTGTTGCTAAGCAGTGTTTGTACTAAGTCAAAGATTTTCCAGCTTCTCATGGCCTGCCAGTGAGAAGGCTGGAGGGGCAGGAGGAGCTGGAAGGGGACACAGCCAGGACAGCTGACCCCAGCTGGCCAAAGGGATGTTCCACACCACTGACTTCATGCCCAGTGTCTAAACTGGAGGAGCTGACCAGGAGGTGTGGACTGGCACTGGTCGGGGGGGTGGTGAGAAATTGCATTGAGCATCATTTTTCTTTTCTTGGGTTTTATGTCACTCTCTTTTTATCTTCCCTTCCTTTCCATTACAATGACTATTATTGCTATTATCATTATAATATACTAATCTTATTTCATTTATTAAACTGTTCTTATCTCCCCCCCATGAGTTTTACTTGATGTTGATTCTACTTCCCATCCCACTGGGAGGATTAACCCCCCTGGCAGCTGGGGTTAAGCCTTGACATGACACATACATAAGCTCATTTTTGTTCTGCTTCCCAGCTTTGAGCAGCCGTGTGGTTAGTGGAACTGAGGAAAGCAGGGGCTTCAGGCAGATCTCTGCAGCCCCAGGGATGAATTTTTGAAGCCCTCTGTGTGCATTACAGAAGAGGTTCCCAATTCTTCCTAATCCAGAAGTGGTAGAAACAGACAAAACAAAAAACCCACCACCTTTCTCTTCTCCTAACCCCAGGTTGATGTCAGAAGCTTCCCACGAGCCCTTCTTAGCATGGTGCACTGGCTGTTATTGGGACCCATGGACTGTCCCAGCTCAAGGGTGACCATTGCACCAGATGGTTTGTTCTTTATCACTCAGGGCCAGAATAACCCTGGTGGTCTGGGGACTGTTCAGACTGAACTCCTCCCTCCTGCCTGCTCCAAATCCTAGGAGCACAACTCGGAGATGGAGGAGGACCAGAGAGGTTGGAAAGGCTTTTGCATCAATATGATGAGTTTGTGTCACCTGCTTGGGCAGGAAGGGACTGATTCCCTTCAGGTACTAAGCAGCAGNCCAATGAGAGAAGGGCAAGGAATGACAAAGGAACTAATTGGAAATCAGAGGCTATTTTCTGAGTCCTGTCCAAACTGCTTCTCCTGTGACCAGAATTGGTAAAACTGCAGAGCAAAGCAGATGAAAGGCATTGGGTGTGTGATAAAAGAGGGGAGGTTTCTCTCCTTTTTTCCTCACCATATTTTAGCCCAGAGGCAAGGGAAGGCAGGATGCAGATACCTGTGTTACCAGATCAGCTTCTGAAGCAGGACATTGCTGCTTGTCAGCTGGAGGAGTATTCACATCACAGTCTTGCTACTGGGATCATACTGCCCTGGTTTTGGCTGGGATAGAGTTGATTTTTCTCCTTAGTAGCTGCTCTAGTGTAGTGTGTGAGAAAAACGTTGATAACACAGATGCTTGTAGTTGTTGCTAAGCAGTGTTTGTACTAAGTCAAAGATTTTCCAGCTTCTCATGGCCTGCCAGTGAGAAGGCTGGAGGGGCAGGAGGAGCTGGAAGGGGACACAGCCAGGACAGCTGACCCCAGCTGGCCAAAGGGATGTTCCACACCACTGACTTCATGCCCAGTGTCTAAACTGGAGGAGCTGACCAGGAGGTGTGGACTGGCACTGGTCGGGGGGGTGGTGAGAAATTGCATTGAGCATCATTTTTCTTTTCTTGGGTTTTATGTCACTCTCTTTTTATCTTCCCTTCCTTTCCATTACAATGACTATTATTGCTATTATCATTATAATATACTAATCTTATTTCATTTATTAAACTGTTCTTATCTCCCCCCCATGAGTTTTACTTGATGTTGATTCTACTTCCCATCCCACTGGGAGGATTAACCCCCCTGGCAGCTGGGGTTAAGCCTTGACATGACACATACATAAGCTCATTTTTGTTCTGCTTCCCAGCTTTGAGCAGCCGTGTGGTTAGTGGAACTGAGGAAAGCAGGGGCTTCAGGCAGATCTCTGCAGCCCCAGGGATGAATTTTTGAAGCCCTCTGTGTGCATTACAGAAGAGGTTCCCAATTCTTCCTAATCCAGAAGTGGTAGAAACAGACAAAACAAAAAACCCACCACCTTTCTCTTCTCCTAACCCCAGGTTGATGTCAGAAGCTTCCCACGAGCCCTTCTTAGCATGGTGCACTGGCTGTTATTGGGACCCATGGACTGTCCCAGCTCAAGGGTGACCATTGCACCAGATGGTTTGTTCTTTATCACTCAGGGCCAGAATAACCCTGGTGGTCTGGGGACTGTTCAGACTGAACTCCTCCCTCCTGCCTGTTCCAAATCCTAGGAGCACAACTCGGAGATGGAGGAGGACCAGAGAGGTTGGAAAGGCTTTTGCATCAATATGATGAGTTTGTGTCACCTGCTTGGGCAGGAAGGGACTGATTCCCTTCAGGTACTAAGCAGCAGAACCCACCTGCTCTATTCTGTTCCCCCTGTAATTTTGGATTAAACACTAATTTTCCCAGGCTCATTGTGCATCTTTTAGTTGTTCACCACATCCTGTGGTAACAGATTCCACTCTTTACTTGCTTTTGGGTAAAAAAGCCACATCCCCTCAAAGACATTAATTTTCCAGTGAACAATTCTGCAATATTTTTTCCTTGAAAACCATTTCATTCTGTGATCCTGCTTTTTGACCTTTCTTTCTACTGTTTTTAATTATTGTAGCCATGTTTTACATATATTGCATTTCACCTTTGGCACTGCAGCATTCCACTCTATTCCCTTGAAGTCCTGACTTTCCAGGCACACATTTTACTACGTGATCCTTGCTTCAAGCCAGCTCCTGCCACTCATTCCCAGCAGAGCTTCATCTCCATAGTCAAAGGATGAGCCATCAACAGGAGACCTACCACTGTCTTCCTGCTGGCTCAGCATCACTGAGGTACCAGTTACACTGTTGTGAAGGACAGGGTGTTGCTGCCTGCTCTCCAGAGGTGTCTCCACAGAGGATACTCCACACAGGATGGCTTCACACCCCGCAGCATCCAGGAAAGCACCTCAGTATCTCTTTACTCCAAAAGCACTTTTGCTCCTGGTCTATTACTGGAATGGAACATTATTCACCACAGCTGAAGCTGGCTTGGAGGTTAAGTTATAAAGCATTGTTTGAGGTTTCATTACAAAATTCCCTGCAGAGGTAGGAACTGCCCATAAATTAGACAGCCCTACATTCAGGGTGTTGATGCTGCTCGATTTTCACCTGCTACAGACAAACTATTTTTCACTGGGGAGAAGGGAAAATTGGCCAGCATTTGTATTTTGTTATTCAGCTGCAGCAGTAAGACTTACTAATGATGTGAGGTAGTAGGGAAATATGTTATTAACTTGTTTCCTTCAAAGAAAAAGCAGCATAGGAAATAACTCCCTTGCTTCTCAGAAGCAAATGAAAGAGGGAAGAAATCCCTCCTGGCTAGTGAGTAAACTTATGTTTATTCAAGAGCAAGGAGAAGCACAAAACTGCTCCTTCCCCTTGTTGACTGCTGCTGCATGCAAATTGCCATCAAACAGTTCAACATATACATCTTCCCTGGGTTTTTTTCTTGTCAGAGGGGCTGCAGAGTATCAAAGAGGATTGTGAATTTTTAGGGAGTGTGTAGAGATCTGGGCATATTCTCAAGTTACTGTGGCTTAAAAAAAACCCCCATCAATTCAGGTGAACTCCAGTAACCTCTAAACAAGGTAGCTCCACATTCCTCTGGTGCAGGTGACACAAAGTCAAGTGATGATATATAACACTCAAATCTGGGACATGACCAGTCTCTGTGATCTCTATTTCTACAGCATCTAGAACAATAATAGAGCATGAATCCTCTGCAGGGTGCCTACAGGGTGCAGCAAATAATAATGGTAATACTGGGTCCTCTGCTCCTCTTTAGAGACCTTGTCTTCTGCACTGGCATTTCTCCTGTCTCAAAGTACTGCATGGAAGGCACTGCACTTTGGAGTCAGAAGAGAAAGAACATCTTATGAGTTCCTGCCTTTTGCAATAATTCAGCTCTCCTGCTCTCCTGCCTTTGCTTTGCCCCCTTGCTGTGTTCAGCATCTGTGAACACAGACATAAACTAAATGGATCCCCAGAGCTCCTCTGGGTGAGATCCAGCACAAGCACTATGTTGATGCTGCAACTGCAGCCACAGATCTTGAAGACCAAGGCTGCCACTCTGTTATGGAAAGATCCAGCTCTGATTTCTGAGGGCTTTCATGTTTTCCCCCTTCCCTCCCCCTCTGCCTCTCATGCCCAGATGTTACCCTCATTACTGTTTTATTCTTCACAGCACTATTTTCTCTCTTTCCACTGCCCTGTAATACCTATAATGCTTCAGAGACAATGATTGCCTTGAGATTTTCTGTTTGTTATTTTCCATGAGTTTTATGATGGCTTCTTCCTCTTAAATGCTTTAAATTCTTTAGGAGCCTTTATATGAAAAGAAATAAGGGTCATGTGCTGACCTTCTGTGTCCATCTCTGTTCAACCATCACCTGCAGCCTGAATGAAAAAGAGAATTTGAAGGAAGTGAAATCTCAGCAGGACCCAGAATCTGACTCCATCACTCCAGAGAGAGAATTAAAGTGATAAAGGGAAATAATGAAAGCCAAAGGCAAAAAATGAATGAGGGGAATGATTACTTCTTACTCAACTTCTCCAGGCAGTGAAGTGAGGCTATTTCCTCCATCTGTGCTTCCATCTCCCTCGTTGGAGTGTCTGTCACTGTTCTACTGCAGAGCTGCCCCAGTTGCTGCTGGACCCTCTCCTGGCTATCAGCAGTGCTCCAGGGGCTTCTGCCAGATAAGACCTGATGAAGCTCACTGCAGATCCCTGTGCACCCTCTTTCATTTTTGGTTTTTCCCATCCTGTCTCTGCTGACCTGTTCCCACCCCTGGGGCTAGGATTGCTCAGATACCTAATGGCAATTTCCTGGGTCATGTACATTTAGTGTGGGATTCATCTGATTAACTGTTGATACCTGCAAATGCATCTACACTCAAAAACTGAGCAAGGTGACGTGTTCATTTTGTAGCTCTGGTATCTAATAAATAGAGCCTGAGATATAGTTCACTTAATCTTCAAAGTAGGTGAGATGATGCCTTTTTTTCTCTACAGACATAGATGGAAGGTGACCATCTCAGTCATAAATATTTACACTACAGATGTCTACATTTTCTCAGGCAAATACTGCCTCAGCATAGCTGCAACCTTTGGTACCAGAGCAGTGTTCTGCCATGGGTTTTCTGGAGCACATATAATAGATATGGATATTTACTCTCTGTCCTAAGAGTTTTAACCCCAAATCCTACTAATTCATTGCTTTGTCTCCAGGGATGTGATTTGTCTCTCTTGATTTTATTAAGTAACACTTTGAATTCTCTAGACTAACTAAGTCTAATCAACCACTGAAGAGCTGTGGGTCCTACCTCAGAGCTATTCCTTTTCAAACTGCTATCAGTTCCTGACATCTGTGGGATAAATAGTTCTCTGGAATAGCTTTTTTTTCTCTGTACTGACTTAAGATGGAAGCTGGAGGACAAGTTAATCTAGATGGACTCTTGAAGATAGTTAAAACTTAGGTGAGCTGATATCAGCCTGGGAACGGGCAGCGAAGATGACTCAGAAAAGATGCAAAAATTGCTGTAATGGAGCAGAAATTTCTATTATCTCCTTGGGCAGCATGAAGACATTCAGCAGCATTTTGGTGCTTAAATGAGGACTGCCTCCTTTGCAAGCACTGCTAATAAATCTCAGTTTAGTCATCTTCTCAGCATTTGCTGGACTTCCATTCAGATGGGAAATGGAGGGAAGGAAAAGTACTGGAATTTAACACCTACAGCTCAGAAAACACCATTAACTTCAGAGCATGTGTATGAACTGCTCTTCCCATCCTGTAGTGTATTCATTGTAGTAATTCCTACCTGGCTCTTCCAAAGCTATTACTTCTGTAATCTCCAGAATTGCCAGCAAGTCCTTCTTTAATAACCCAGGACCATCAGTTAAAAGAAAATAAAAAGGTGGAATGGAATTTGTCCAGGCAACTCAGTAAGATATTGACTCAGATAAGATTAGTTTCTGGGAATGGGACTGAATAAAAGTATTTTTCTGCAATAAGTTTAGTCATTGAAAACTGCAGGTTCAGATCAAATGTTTAAATAGTTTAGGCTGAAAAATGCTAAGTAATTAATTGTGAAAACAAAAATATATCTACATTTCCTGAGAGAACATTGTTTCAGAAGTATTGCTACTTAAATTTAACTAGGGTTAAGAAATGTTAAAAATAAAAAGCTAATCAAATTTCCAGTCCAACTCTCTGTGTTTCAAGTTAGCCAAAAAGAAGGAGGTTGGACCAGATGAGCTTTGGTTCCTTCCAACCCAAACCATTCTCTAATTCTAGGAATCCTGATGGAGTTAGGGAACTCCAGAGAACCATTCAAATTGCCTGAAAATTCCTCTAAAAAAATAATGAAGGAAGGTTTGTTTGGAAGGATGTTAATCAACCCATGCAAACATGCCAGTTTTTTTGCACTGATTATTGACACTAAGGAAATAAAAATAAATTAGTAAAGTGAAGCATTCTGAGCACTGGCTAACAGAGACATGCTTGTTGTTTTTAACAGAGAAAACTACAGGATTACTCTACACACATCCACAGATTTTGGCTGCATTAGTCAACTTACCCAAAGGCAAGGAAAGAACAATACAGCAATAATTTATGATCTCTGCTTGAGCTTATAAAAGCCTATAAGGATGTAAAAGATACTGCTACATATGCTAATAGTTAATAAAGACAAAATACAAATGTTGATCCTTTCTATAATCCCTCAAGTTTGAGCTTCTGTTGCTAATGATTTAATAAAGTCTGGCCAGTGAGTATAATCTCCTAAAACAGACTGAAAGGAGGATGCTTGGCCGTGTGTCACCCTGCTGTGGTGAAGGATCTTAACACACCTTGCTGATTCCCCTTCTACCCCACAAGAGCTCCCCATGTGTCATGAGGTTCCTGTTGCTCCTTTCAGTCTCTCATTAGAGGTAGATTTTACAGGCTTAGCAGTGGCACAGCCTAGAAAGTGAACTGCTTGGACCTTATTTCATGGGGTATAATGGGGCTTTTGTGAGACTGCTAAGAAGATGGCATTGTTTGAACTTTCTTGGTTATTCTTCCATACCTTGATATGAAGATGAGAACAATATCAGGGCTGGTTCATTTTTTTTTTCCATTGAAACAGCATGGAGCTTGAGATTTCTATGCCATAGGTATTTTTATCTCAGCTATTGTCCCAAAGCTGCCTTCACAGTCAATGGATGAAAGTTGGCTTTTTGAGGGAATGACTCATCAGACCTATTTCAAATGTCTGCTTGCAGATGAGAGACATTGTTCTCGAGGATTGCCTATTTCTAGCTATTCCTACAAAAATTTTGAGGGCCCTTTGAATGGAGATGTTGCCACTTGGCCAGTTGAATACCACTCTGAAAAGCACATCTGCCAGTTGCTGCTTGCTTTGTTAATGGGATTAGCTGCCTGCATTTAGACTGCTACTGGGAGAACTGGTAATGTAATGGGACAGATAGGGGTAGACAAACTCCAGTGGCCTTTTGTTAATAACTTCAAGTGGCAGATTTTCTGTACACCCTTAAGAATCATTTCCTTTTCACCAGCATATGGGCTCCTGAAGGAACATTCTGACATAATCACATTTGGTGTATTTAGGATCAGTCCTTTTGCTATCTTCATGTATTGTAGGATCACTTGGAAAGCTCTAGCTATGGATCAAGTGTTTGTCTCATCAGAGTTCATTACCCTATTCTTTACCTTGGAATGGGTTTATTTCATGAGGCTTCACCAGCACTGATATTCTCCCATAGGTGGCCAGTGACTAAACTTGCCCATTTGTATAATTTAATTTCTTGTTTCAGCTTATTCTGAGCTACATCCACTGCTTCTTAATATACTTTACAAACTTAAGCCAAGAACTTCATTACAAGAACTGCCTGCTCAATAATACATGCAACTGAAGAAGTGTAATAATTTGGACTCCTGACAGATTTTGCATATTGATTTTTCTTCAGCAAAATAAAACTGAGGAACAGTAAGTTAAACCATCAGGTGAGCAAGTTACAGTACTGCAAGTTAGTATCAACTCCATCTCTAAGCAATAGAAAAATATCTGTATGTACTCCTCTCATCATGGCAAAAATGAGATCATTCAGCTTTAGTTTCCTTCAAAAGCAGAAGTGCAGAGTAACTTACCTGCACAATAACACTTTAAATATCAACTCCCCAAGCACTTATTAAGCTTTTTTTTTTTCCCAAAAAGTTCTTCATATTTTTACTTCATTAGACAATCCTTTTCTTGGAAATTGCAATGGATCAGATCTTGATCTCCTCAGGAAGATGAAGTGTTTGATGAACTTCATGTCCTCTTCCATCCCTGGAGTAAGGCAACACATCCAGTATTCATGGCATCTTGGGCAAGAGAGGATGGGGGTGGGGAAAGGGAGATCCTTGGCTTTGCCCATGAGCTGCTAGCCAGCTCTGCTGACTCAGAGTGTGCATGGGAATTTGCTCCTGGCAAAAAGGAGGAAAAGAAAATGTGCAATTCCTTCCACAGATTCCTCCCTTGAAATAGAACAAATAGGAAAGAAAAAAACCCCTCTCAACTTCATGCAGTTTTCCAGACTTCTGTAAATGAAACGAAGCAATAACTCCTCTCTTGGGTTTTTTTTGTTGCTTTGAGGTTCATAAAGCTTAATGTGTTGAAATATTTCATTCTAGAGTTTTGCATGTGGCCTAGAAATAAAAAAATACCTTGGCCTGTGCTGTTATTGTGCTTCCAGTCTGAAACTTCATTTTCTAATATAAATTCCACCACATAAAAACATGAGTTTTTGCCTCATTTCATATCTACAGGAACACTGAATGAGTCCAATTCTAAGCCTGTTTCGTTTAGTTTTTCAAATATGTGCATTATTTCTGCAAGTTTGAGAGGAATAGAATTTTAAAGTCTTGCCATCCATACTTCAGACTGATCTCAGTTCAAAACAATTTCTTTCTCTTTTCATTTCTGAACTTTGTTCCTGGATGCAGAAAAGCTCATCATTTTGACAACTTGATGAATACAGTGTCACATAAATGATCTACAGGTGAATCTAGGTAATTATGTGTCTGTAAACATGGAGTTTAGAGGCACTTTTCCTTTTACCATGGGCAGTTTTGAGCCTCAAAGCCATACAGAAATACTGACTCACTTCCTAGCTAATAATATATACATAATAATGTATATCAATGTGCAATACTGCTCCCACCAGCTTCTCTGCTGAAAAGATCACTAACAAATCACACTTAGAGCAAAATCAGAGAATCAAGCAGCCATCAGGTGGTGGGAGGGTCCTGAGGTCAAGCCCTGGAACAGGTCTCACCCTTCTCCAGGTGTTCTCCCGCTGTCAGTCTGCAGCCTCCACTCCCCCTGAATTCAACAGGTATTTTCAGTGCATGCTTCAGCAAAGGTAACTGTTCTGGGCTCTGTGTTCAGGGCAAACTGGCCTCCTTGGGGAACAGTTGCAACACTGCATGTTAGAAATATAATTTATTGGCTAAATTAGCTGGCAGGTCTCCCAAGACTGCTTGTACAGTTGATAGATGCTAAGATTTACATTCAATTTGCATATTAAACCACCTAAATTCAGGTGGCTTAATATGCAAGCTGAGTCCTACTCAGCTGCAGTTTTCACCCTTCCAGAGCAGATAGTTGGGTCTTGGGGCCAAGTACCTGGAGGTGCTCTGTCTCTTGATCCTTCTTTTTACCTTTCTGATTGTCCTAAAAACCAAAGAAGCTTGCAATTCTGACCATGAAGCCACACATTTCTTGCTCACAGAGTTGCTGGGATTGATTGGTTGGTTTCCTTTAGAGAAAACTAATCAAAGGAAGCAGAGTGAACCAACACAACTAGCAATGGCAACCGAAACAAAAGACAAGGTTAGAATAATCCATAACTGAGTAACCAGGAAAGGAGAAAGGACTGGAAACATGTCAATGCTTAATGAATGTTTTAGAAGAGAAAACCAATTATAAGACACTGTGTAACAAGAGTCTGCCCAAACTGTGTGGCAAGAGCAAAGCCAAACTGAAATAATGACCACAAGCTATTAATTACAATGCACTGCAAGACTGCTGTATGCATTTTGAGAATGCCCCTCATCTTCATTCCCAAACCATCACAGGACTTGAATCTGCTCCAGGTTTTGGGTCATGCAGTCAAATGACTGATATAATTCTACCTCTTCTCTGCTAACCTGCAAACTGCTTAAACAACAATCCATTGTTAGCTTAATTGAATAAGAGAGAACAAAATCAAATACAGTCAGGAGAAGTATTTTGTTGGGAAATCTGTATTTTGCAGTTTACAGTATAGAGTTGTGAGCAGTGTCTCCACCTTTGCTTTTTCTGCATTAAATTTATATCACCTCTGTTTGCTGGTGATAGAGCTGGTCTGGGTGTGGTGGCATTGGTGGTTCATTCCCACTCTACATTCCTTTCCATTTCTTCCCTTTCTGCAAAAAAAAAAACTTTCAAGGGAAAAAAACCCAAACAAAGCAAAAACCCACCAAAAAAACCCAACCAACCAATCAACCAATCAAAAGCATCCACTTCTCATTACCAGGGGAGTGATCATGATTGTTCTCCATGCTTCACTTGCATCTCCTTTGTCTCCATCAAGCACTCTCCCTCTCTGTTAAGTCTGCTGATACCCCTCACATTGTCTTTTCACTGACTTCAGCTTGTAACCTGCCCAGAACAAGGCATATAGATCTGTATATACCTTTATTTTGACAAGAAGGCATCTAGTAGCTGGGAACTTGTTGAACAGTAAAATGATTTCATTTAGTCTCTTTTATCCTGACAAAAATTTCCCAGGCGTATGCAAATCCTTGTAAGGCTGGATTGTATTTTTATTTCAGAGTTATTTTTTCCACTCTCTGAATACATTGCAGGCAGAGTGGGGGAAATTCAATACAAAACAGGAGACAGGCTTTGTTAAACTCTGACATTGTTATTGAATCACATCTTTGCTTCAAGATCTCTATTTCCATGACTTCAAAAGCTTGAACAAAATGCAGCTTCTGCCTTGCTGCTCAGGAGTATGAAATGCAGAACACACCTCTTAACTCACTATGAACTGCCTTTTTATCATGTATTTACTTCCTTTGTTTCCTCCACTAGATCATAAGGTCCCATGAAGTCTAATAAGGAATTGCTTGACTCACCACTAGAACAATTTCCAGGAGAAATTATGGAATTTGCCCACTGGATGAAATTAAGTTATTTAATTCAGTCATCTCTCAATCTCAGGAGATTTGGAGGAGTAAAGGAAGAATAAATGCCTCTCAAGAGTACCCACACTGGCGTCACTGTGCTTACAGCAGGAATGAATTTGGCCCAGGATCTCTTCTAAGTTATCTTCCACTATAGATATGTTTTTTCCACTGAGATAACTCTATTTATAAACAAAATAAAAGCAAGAAAGTGGGGAGAACAGGAGCCTCAATGCAAAGGGACAGCTTGCTTCTGAGCTTTGTCACAACCCTTGCTCTGGAGAGTGTTTAGCTTTTAGTATCACCATTTGTTTTGGTTTCTTTTGTTTTCCAGCAGAAAATCTTCTTACCCCCAGAGCTACCTACATAATGATGATTTGAAAATTCCTTCGAGGGAACTTAATATATGTGTAATAGTATTTAATTTAAGTTCTGAAATTATTAGTCATAGAGAGTTGAGGCCAGTTGCTACTTTCAGTTGTTGAATGCCTATCTGGTTTGTTTGGTCTGTTTATCTGTTAATAAAGAAACCAGAATTCCTGACAAATATTGGCTGGGCAACACTTGTCCTCAGGCTTCTTTTGAAGAAGTCTCAATGAATATCCCTTTGGGATTTTTTAAGGCTGAAGCATAACCTCAGACCCAGAGATTATTTCAAGGTTTGTGTCTCATTTTAGTCACACTTCAGGGCTGTTTTGAGATTAGTAAGAAACTAGCAAATCAAAGGAATATGTTACCTTTTTTTTTTTATTTTGTGACAGAACAGGTTTAAGACCTGAATTTATTACTGGGAAATCTCAATGCTCGAGGGACCTGCCACTAAATCTTCTCATCCTCTTCCATGCAACTAAATCTTCTCTCCATTTTCAGAGGATTACAGACTCCAAAACACCAAAAAGACAACGCTGGAAAAAATTTCTACTTCCTCTGTATCCATGGCAACTAGTTATCCTAGTGACCTTTACAGATGTCTTCTTCACACGGCCATAAATCTCTTAATGGACCAAACATCACTACTCTCCATGGGTGGCAGAAGTAGCAACTCACTGTTCAGCTGCACAGCTGGGAACAGCTGGGAAACATTCCTTACCTACAGCCCTAGCTGAAAGCCAAGCTTTGCTTGGAGGCACATTCATAGCTGTGGTGGAAAAAGTATATTATATATATATATATTTTTAATCTATAATATATAAACATATAACATGTGTATTTGTCTCTGGCTCCTCCATCACTGCAACCACTCAGATGCTCAGTTAATATTGTTAATTGAAAGTATTCAGGAAGATAAGCCCCAGCTGATAGTGCTCCACCCTGTCAATCAATTAATCAGTCCTTTTTATGGGTAGGTTGTGGGGGGGAAAGGGAAGAGCTATTGGGTGGGGTCTGGCAGAGGCAGGTAAGGTTTTGGGGAAGGGGAACACACCTTTCTGAGTCTTCATTGTTTTCTTCTCAAGCTCTGTGTTAGTTC
The DNA here is from genome assembly GCA_013401355.1 of Ceyx cyanopectus. Taxonomy (NCBI): domain Eukaryota; kingdom Metazoa; phylum Chordata; class Aves; order Coraciiformes; family Alcedinidae; genus Ceyx; species Ceyx cyanopectus. The sequence goes on along the minus strand of VYZU01020286.1, from coordinate 91,141 downwards.
TCCAAAATTCAGGCAGTATTTTTACTGTGCTCTTCTCAGAATTGAGTTGGACTGTGGTCACTGAAGATTTGTGCTGCACTTGGTACCTCTTAAACCTTTGAAAATGTCATTTTATAAAGCACATCTGTTTACAGATAATGGTGTACCAGGAGAAAATGCTGTGAATGTTTATAAAATTATCATTGCATAAACAATGGATTCTAAATAGTCATAAATAGTGTGCATAGCTTTATACCAGTAGCAGCAGTTATCTGGAGACTGGTAATGGAAAATATTAAGGTGGCCCAACTGCTGGGAAGATTGCTTACATTTAATTTTTCTTCACTTGGACTATCCATGTGGAACCCTGTCCTAGTTCCATCTCTTGTAAGACNTTTAATAAGAAAGTAGCAAAAAAAAGGAATTTGTTACCTTTTTTTTTTTATTTTGTGACAGAACAGGTTTAAGACCTGAATTTATTACTGGGAAATCTCAATGCTCGAGGGACCTGCCACTAAATCTTCTCATCCTCTTCCATGCAACTAAATCTTCTCTCCATTTTCAGAGGATTACAGACTCCAAAACACCAAAAAGACAACGCTGGAAAAAATTTCTACTTCCTCTGTATCCATGGCAACTAGTTATCCTAGTGACCTTTACAGATGTCTTCTTCACACGGCCATAAATCTCTTAATGGACCAAACATCACTACTCTCCATGGGTGGCAGAAGTAGCAACTCACTGTTCAGCTGCACAGCTGGGAACAGCTGGGAAACATTCCTTACCTACAGCCCTAGCTGAAAGCCAAGCTTTGCTTGGAGGCACATTCATAGCTGTGGTGGAAAAAGTATATTATATATATATATATTTTTAATCTATAATATATAAACATATAACATGTGTATTTGTCTCTGGCTCCTCCATCACTGCAACCACTCAGATGCTCAGTTAATATTGTTAATTGAAAGTATTCAGGAAGATAAGCCCCAGCTGATAGTGCTCCACCCTGTCAATCAATTAATCAGTCCTTTTTATGGGTAGGTTGTGGGGGGGAAAGGGAAGAGCTATTGGGTGGGGTCTGGCAGAGGCAGGTAAGGTTTTGGGGAAGGGGAACACACCTTTCTGAGTCTTCATTGTTTTCTTCTCAAGCTCTGTGTTAGTTCTCCAAAATTCAGGCAGTATTTTTACTGTGCTCTTCTCAGAATTGAGTTGGACTGTGGTCACTGAAGATTTGTGCTGCACTTGGTACCTCTTAAACCTTTGAAAATGTCATTTTATAAAGCACATCTGTTTACAGATAATGGTGTACCAGGAGAAAATGCTGTGAATGTTTATAAAATTATCATTGCATAAACAATGGATTCTAAATAGTCATAAATAGTGTGCATAGCTTTATACCAGTAGCAGCAGTTATCTGGAGACTGGTAATGGAAAATATTAAGGTGGCCCAACTGCTGGGAAGATTGCTTACATTTAATTTTTCTTCACTTGGACTATCCATGTGGAACCCTGTCCTAGTTCCATCTCTTGTAAGACTATGTTTACCCTTCATGCAATTTTTAACCAGAAGAAGGAAATTTACATTTCAGAGGATAATTTATCTTGGAAACCCTCTAGCAGTACCCTCCAGATGTCTGATTTTCTTCATGCACTCTGAGAGGACTGCAGAGGAATGTAGCTCAGATTTAGATATGTATTGTTTGTACTGGTAAGGTGAAGGAATACAGTGTTGTTGGTACAGCAGCAGCAAAATCCAGATAGAGGAGCAAGTTCTTAATGGAGCAGCTGGCTGGGATGATGTGCTGAAAGAATACATTGACTTTATTCCATTAATTCCAAAATCTACAGGGAGCTGAACTGGGAAGGAAAAAAAAACCTGATTTTTCTTTGCTCTGCTTTCCCTTGTGCTCTGTCTTTGTAGATAAGACTTTTCTTTTTCCTTGTGCATGATCAAGTATTCTGTTTTCCAACACAGAATGTCCTTCTTTAATTCCCCCCCACACCCCCTTTTATACTTCACTCTGGAATTTCAGTTGTTTCTTTTCCACTCTTATGCTCTGGGCTTTCAAAATAGACTATTTAACAGTGTAGGGAGTTTGCTGTCCAGCTTAAAACACCTACAGAGCCACCATTGCTGTGCTAAGAGTTCCTATAATGTACCTTCACTTTGAAATGTCAATTACTGTGGAAAATGGAGGCCCCCACACTCGGGCCTCGCTTAAGCTTTTATTTATTTTGGTATTTACCTAGATTTATGAAAGAACAGAGAGTGCCTACCTTATATTCCCCCTCTCTGAAAGGCTTTATATGTAGTATGCCCTTTAAAAGTTATTGCACATCACATAATTCAGTTTAATATGCTGGCTTGTAACATTATGTTTCCTTTGATATTACTCTCCTGAAGGCAATATGACCTTGAAGGTGGTATTTTAAACTAATAAATGAGTGGAACTGGAAATCAAACTGAATGTTGTAAGCTAAAAGAATGGATTTTCATCTCGAGCCTTTATTCCCATACATGAAAAATACAGAAGTCTAACCTTCCTCTATTTACATTTTTTCTTGATTTCCAAAGGAAACCAATTTCATGCAATTTTTTGCCTGTTCCTTTTTGCCTGTGTTTGAATCCATAAATTCCTTTGTTCCTTGTCTTGACATTCCTTTTTTTACCTCCCCTCACCAAATAATTGTGAGTCCATTAAATGAACAACATTTGACAGAGTCTCAGAGCTGCAAATTCCTCTGTTTTATGGTGCACAAGAAAGGTGTCAAAACAATTAACTTTATTAAGAGGAACAAATTAGTGCACAGGGTCTTTGCCATCCAAAAAAAACCCCACATCTCTGCTTTGGCAGCTTCTTGTGCCAAAAAAAGTCAACAGAGATGAGCCAGAGCATGTGACACTCGGGACAGGATAGGGACATGGGAGGATGCTGTGGATACTGAGAAGAGGATTTGAATCTAGATGGTGATGATGAGGATATTGTAGGAGAGGCAAACACCATCAAAAGTGCTGTATTTAAGGGACCATAAATATTGGAGTTTTGATGGTTCGTTTTGATGTTTGGTTGTGGTTTATTTTGTTGGGGTTTTTTCGATGGTGTTTTTTGTGTGGTTGGTTTTTTTATGTTGTGGTGCTTTTTTTTTTTTTTTTTGGTTGTTGTGTTTGGATTTTTTAGTTTTAATTTTGGTTGATTGGCTTGTAGGTTTTTTCTTATTTTGAATTTTTCTTCTTGATGCATGTCCAGACATTTCAGGTAAGAAGGAAACTTTCAGCCACCAGCAGTAGGAGGTTAGAGAGAAAGCTCCAAGAAGTTTGATTTAAAGCCAAGGAGGGGAACAATGGCTGTGTGAACCTCCACAGAGGGAGGATGGCTAGAACAGTTTTAGTGCAAGGTATAATTCTGAAAATGCATCACAAGAGTCTCCAGTGATAAATAGCCATTGTTTCCTCCTGGTTATGAAATGTGGCCTTCTCTGAAAGGGTGGTTCTTTTCCAGTGGAAACCAATTTAGTTCCATCCTTAGGTACATGAGGCACCCCTCTCAGCTTCAGCAGTGTTGAATTTGAACAGAGGTACCATGGGCTTCAGATGAAATTCATATGAAAATCCTTCTTATGCTTCAGCTGAAATCAGGACTGTGTTCTGAGCTACATTTCACAATTGCAGTACAAGGTGCATCCAGCCACAGGGAGCTTGAAATGCAAGCACAAGTTTTATCACACTTGGACAAGAAGAAGCTTGAGGCAGATGTAGGACTGGATCATGTGAGATTTCATAAGCAGCCACTGTGTTTTGCCTTGCTCTGAATTGCTCGGGGGCTACAGAGCTATGCTGGCACCACTCAGCCTGCACAAACATGTCCCAGCCTCAGCTGGACTGCTCTGCTCAGGAGCAGAAGGTGGCTCAGAGAAGCTGCATGGCCACTGCTCAGCCCTGTGCTGAGAGGGTGCTTCATGTCTGCTAAGAGACCACACAGACCCCATGGGGATTAGAAGCTTCAGCCATGGGCAGCTGTCTGGGCTAAGCTGGTCCTTAGCCTTGTTCTGAGTGTAGTCAGGGGAGAGATACAAGTTCATTTTACAAGGAAATTCACCTCCACTGCCACCCTGATGGGATTATCCTGCTCTGGAAAGCCTCGATGAACTGCAGAGGAAACTTCTGTTAGCTGGACAGAGTGAAAGGGTGAGTCTTAGCCAGCTGAAGTTAAACCGATCCTGACTAAGCCCACAGTTGTGATCACTTTGTGTTTCTTCAGAAGTCAGTTACAAGTAATAGGAGCTCCCCAAGGATCATCCATCCCAAGGAAGAGGAGGTAAGGAGCTGAAAAAGATGAATCACTCCTCTCTCTGAGCTAGGAACAGGGTGTAAGTACTTACTCTAGACCAGATGCCAAACTTTATACCACTAGTGTTAACTGAGATGAATCCCCCAGTGTTCCCCAAACAGGAATTTGTCTGCAGTGCAGCAGGGGCAGGGAAAGCAGAATCTGTGCTTGCTGTGAGGTGCCTTGTTTTCAAACCCATCCAGTAGCAAGGCTACCATTCTGACTGGGTTGGTTGGTTTGTTTTTCACTCTGGCCACAAGAAATCTTATTATTTAAAACTATTTCTTGTTGCTATTGACTTCTGACATGCTTAGAACCAAGAAAATTTGCCTGCTTGAAGCTGTTGCTTCCAGTTATCTGAGCTACCCCTTCCAAAGCTGGCTTGGGCATCCCTCCACCACCCAGCATTGGAGACATGCACCAGTGCCAGAGCAGAGCCCCACTGTGCAGTTTCACACTCAAGTCACATTGATTTCCGTGGGCAGATTTCACCCAGCAGGAGCTGCTGGCTGTGTCACAGTTTACAAATGCAGGGGGATTTTGTGCACTGGCCTTTATTGCATTTCTTTTTTTTTTCCTGTCATCCATTTCTTTGCTCTTCTAAATAGTTTCTAATATGCTTTTCCAGGTTGGATCAGGCAGTGTTCACATAGGTAGTGAATTCTTCCCAGTCATCATCACTCATCTCTTTTAGTAACTAATTCAGCAACCAAATTTTATAACTAAAGCAACAAAAATTATGTGACTCTCTGCTTCTCTCCCCTCTCTTCCATTTCCACCTTGTCAGTTCTTTCTAGCACAATAAACTTCTATGTCTTTTAAAATGGGGCTATTTTTTAGTTCTGCATATTATCCCAGGTGTCTGTTTTTGGGTAATAAGTGAATTTGAAGTATTTACTCCATGCCTGCACTTTCTTTTCTGCAGTTTAAGGATTTCCTTGCACTTTGCTGGGCTGGTTTGCAGTATCTCTTGCTATCCCAGTATCTGGAAGACAAATGGTGTTGAAGTGATAAGAAATAAGAAATCTTTTCCTAATCTTATGAAACCCATTTAATTTAAGTGAGCAAAGCTAGCAGGTGGTTCTCTGAAGATCTCATTAGCCACTTTGATTGTCTCCAACACCTCTTGCAAGCAAATGTCTCATTACCATGGGTATTTACATATCCTTTACTTTAGCACAGAGTGCCATACGTCAGTGAACTATAAACTTATTCCTACATGTCATCAGATTTACATGGTGAATGCAGTTCCCACTGCGTGGACAAACACTAGCTGTCAAAAACAATAAAATCTAATGGTGATCATGATTTCTATCTTTAGTGCATTAACTGTATCACAAAGCTTCTCAAACCCCAGTCTTTGATCCTTTGGGAGATGTTCTGGGAAATCATGGTGCTCATACAATGAGAGCTTCATCAGGCCAAGGAAACAATATGGGGTAGGAGTGGAGAAAAAAAAAGGAGGAGGAAATGTAAAGGATTCAAATATTTATTTTTTTTTTTTCCAGCTCCTGTGATGATTTAATGAGCATTTTTGTGGTAATGTTGTATTTTTGTGGGTCCATCAAATCTTAGGGACTTTTATGTAATAGGGTCAGGATTTTATATGGTTATTAATTTATATTATGTAATCTGATGCTGCATCCTTTAATTTGAAAGAACATTTATTGTCTGCTTAACATATGCCATGGTTATAATGGTGTTTGACACTGACCTACCTCTTCAAACACTGTCTCTCTCAGAACTGCTCTCTCCACCACACCAGCTACTAGCTGGCTTATTTTCTGTGAGAAAACACTGGGCTTGATTCCCTGCCACTGAATCTGTTGGAGAAATTACCCCAATTCCAGTCCTTTGAGTCCTTCCATGCATTCTCCAGTGGTGGAAATCTGCTAGTATCCCCAGAGCTGATAAAACCCACACTGTTTTTACAAGTTGATCACCCAAACCTCATTATATTGCACTTGTGCCAGTCTGGAAGTATGACACTTGGAAGTATTATCTGCTTTTACTGAAGATCTTTTTTTTTTTTTTTCTTGGCACATAGTCAGAAAGCAGCTTCAGGGAAACCACTTAGAAAATCACAGAGCTTGTGGCTTTTAGCAGGTGATAAGATTATGTGCTCAATCTCAACATCAGATGCAAAGAAGTAGTGAAGATATTTAGCTTTAGATTTTCTTTCCTGCTGAGGTAGAAGATGAGATTCCTTTGCTAAGTAATTTTATTTTAAACATTAGTAGGAAATGAGAGATTGCTCTGAGTGTTTTTGAGGTAACTTCCCTCATATCCTCAGAACTGGCTGCAGGAGGGAGCAGAATCTGTTATTTCTGATAACTTATTCAATAAGTTATTTCTGGTAGATGTTGGAGTGGTTTAACTAGGACCAAGAAATGTCATCTTCTATGAGGGTAGGGTCTGGCTGTTATTCTGCTGTGCAAATACATATTTTGTGCCATAGTTTATGCTATTCCTCTGAATGAAAGGTGTCTTATTCCAGGGATTGTTTAGAATAATAAACTGTATTATTTTCTTAAGCCATTATAATTCTATTATTATCTTATTATAATTTTCTAATAAGCTTTTATTAGAAAATTATACTATTTATTAATCTAAACATTTACATTTTTGTGAATGGAAGAAAGTACCAAGTATAAAGCACAATAACAGTGTGAAGAAAGGAATGGCTTTCCACCACTCATGTATTTTATCCCTTCTTTATCCTGTAGGTTGCCCAGGAATGTGGGACAATATTACATGCTGGAAACCTGCAAGTGTGGGTGAAATTGTCTTTGTCAAGTGTCCTGCACTGTTCAGATTCATCATCTCTGAAGATGGTAAAGTATTTTGTCTTTTTTTTTTTGCCTCTGATAAATAAGCATGGCCAGCATAAGTGTAAAACCTCATGTATATCCTGAGTATAAAGAGAAATCAAAAACTCTACAGTCACCTGGATTTGGTCTTTAGTTTGAAAAATCACTGAGAAATCCAGGATATTTGTGTGTTGGGGTGTGTGTGTGTGCAGGGGTGGGAAGGAAAGTGTGAGAAAAGAGACTCTAACATGAAAATACCAACAAGTCTAATTGCTAAGGGGGATGTTCAGTGATTGTGTTCTGCCCTTGGGTCTGCACTGCAGTCAGTGAGACCTGCTGCTCTCTTGACTCTTGGATAACTAATCAGCACAATTCAAACCTGTTCAGAAAATAACTAAAACTCTGATGGGATGACCAGTAATGTAAGTAACTGTAAGGGTGATCATTACCTGTATTTGCTTGTATGAAACTCGAGGGTGTTCTGAGTCCTCTAGACTCCATCTGTAGTCAGTGGAGGGAAAGAGACCCAGAGAAGGCAACTGATGTTATTCCAAGAGACAGAAGGTGAATTGTACCTTGGAGATGCCTCTTTTTTTCAGCAAGTATTAAAAGCAATGCACTTAAACTAGGCACCTAATTTTTGAATGGGGAAAGATAAGTCCCTCTTTAAATTATTAGGTATAAAATTATTGGTGCTACTGTAATTCTTTGTGCTTTAATTACATGCAGTATAATTAAACATAATCTTTAGTGTAGTGATACTGCCTCAGTGCTGGCTCAGTGGGTACAATGGCACTTNATATATATATAACTACAGCAGTTTAAAATAAAGGGCTAAAATATTTTTTAATTGCTTGCCTAGGATTTACAGACCTGTTCACATCCTGACCTTCCCATTTGACCTGTAGCAGGGTGATGTGGGACCCCAGGGGAGCAGTCAGTCTAGTGTAAACATATGTCCCACTGCCTTGTCTCCTCATAGGGCCACTAACAAAAGTGACAGCTGTTAGCTCTCGTAGCACTGGGTTTGAGGGGGTTTTGGACATCTGTTCAGTAGGAAGAAAACCAAGATTCATCATTCATTACATAAACAAATCACCATTTAATCTGGAGTAGTTTGCAATCTCCACAGACCTGGCTGGATTTGCATTAATGACCCTAAGGTGGAAATCTCTGCATCCATAATCACTCTCCTGGGTGAAACACCACGGGTTTTCACTGGCAGTGCTGTTAATTTTAATTAGCCACGTGTATTTGTTNATTTTGTCTTTTTTTTTTTTGCCTCTGATAAATAAGCATGGCCAGCATAAGTGTAAAACCTCATGTATATCCTGAGTATAAAGAGAAATCAAAAACTCTACAGTCACCTGGATTTGGTCTTTAGTTTGAAAAATCACTGAGAAATCCAGGATATTTGTGTGTTGGGGTGTGTGTGTGTGCAGGGGTGGGAAGGAAAGTGTGAGAAAAGAGACTCTAACATGAAAATACCAACAAGTCTAATTGCTAAGGGGGATGTTCAGTGATTGTGTTCTGCCCTTGGGTCTGCACTGCAGTCAGTGAGACCTGCTGCTCTCTTGACTCTTGGATAACTAATCAGCACAATTCAAACCTGTTCAGAAAATAACTAAAACTCTGATGGGATGACCAGTAATGTAAGTAACTGTAAGGGTGATCATTACCTGTATTTGCTTGTATGAAACTCGAGGGTGTTCTGAGTCCTCTAGACTCCATCTGTAGTCAGTGGAGGGAAAGAGACCCAGAGAAGGCAACTGATGTTATTCCAAGAGACAGAAGGTGAATTGTACCTTGGAGATGCCTCTTTTTTTCAGCAAGTATTAAAAGCAATGCACTTAAACTAGGCACCTAATTTTTGAATGGGGAAAGATAAGTCCCTCTTTAAATTATTAGGTATAAAATTATTGGTGCTACTGTAATTCTTTGTGCTTTAATTACATGCAGTATAATTAAACATAATCTTTAGTGTAGTGATACTGCCTCAGTGCTGGCTCAGTGGGTACAATGGCACTTACTGAGCCAGCCACGTTTAGTGACAATAGGAAAACCAACCTGTCAGCATCCGGTAGGGTTTGTACCTACCATAACTAAGGAAATATTCTCCCCTCTTTCAGGTCCTTTTGTAGGTTTGCTTTTGTTTTGCAATTCTCCATGACTTTCATAATCAATTTTTATTGACTATTTGTCATTCAGCCCGATTGTCTGGGCATCCTTTGCCCAGGATATCCACTCAATCAAANTGGGTTTGAGGGGGTTTTGGACATCTGTTCAGTAGGAAGAAAACCAAGATTCATCATTCATTACATAAACAAATCACCATTTAATCTGGAGTAGTTTGCAATCTCCACAGACCTGGCTGGATTTGCATTAATGACCCTAAGGTGGAAATCTCTGCATCCATAATCACTCTCCTGGGTGAAACACCACGGGTTTTCACTGGCAGTGCTGTTAATTTTAATTAGCCACGTGTATTTGTTTCAATGAGGTCTTAATGAAAAAAACTCCCATTTTACAATGGTTCCTTAAGGAAAGGTTTATGGGATAACAAAAAAGTTTCTAAGCCATGGCTAATCACATGTTATAGATTGTTAGGGTATCCTCTGGCTGCTGCTGTGCTTGTGGAATATTTAACTGGGCTAGGCACTGCCACAAGCATTTATTATTAATTATTGTTATTAATAACACAGTCTTAATACAGTAACATTTTTATGTGACTGAAATATTTTTTTTTGCAAGCAATAGCAATAACTTTCACCTCCAGTTTTGAAAAGTTTGTTCTATAAAGCACTGAGGCACCTGTAGGGAACCTGCTTGCACACCAACAGGCAGACCATATGTGCTCATCTTCCAGAGGGGGTAGGAACAATCTCACTTGCCTTTGGAAATCCAAAAGTTACACATGTAAGTGTGAGCTGATCACACTGATAGCTGGTTCAGTAATGGACACTCAGGGGTACTTGGAGAAGATGTTTCCTCTGACCCATGTCAGATGCTTGAGGTGAGTGAAGGCACTGGAGGGGGAGCTGTTTGGTTGATGATTTCAGAAAGTAATTTGGCTGCCCTGACTTGGATGACTGATTTCCATATGCAGTAAAATGAGAGGAGGGAGACTACAAGATAAAAATTAACTGACTAAACTATAATCTGGAAAGATGCTTTGCTGAAGAAACATCTGTGGATTTAACTAAAAATACCAGCTGTTGCTATTTTAGTTAGAAAATACACCTGCTTTGTCCTTCACTGCTATAGAACTAAGGAATAACATTTGAACTGCTGTCAATATCATACAGAAACCCTAATGTAAAATCCCACACTGCATAGTTGGTGACCATTCCTTGTAAAATTTCATTTCACCTCTCTGCCCCTCCAAAATCACCAGGATTTTTCATTTCCTTTCAGACACAGACTGAACAAAAAGCTCATTCTCAAAGACTCTTCATGTGAAAAAAAATCTTAGCTTCTGAGTCTCTTCTGATCTTGTAGCTTAAGGATTTACAGCAGCTTTCCTTCTAGGGGATTCTGAAATATTAATTTCTTTTTCTCTTGAACAGTCATTTCTTTGATTGATACCCATCATTTCTGAACTTTATTTTCAGTGGAAACTCTAACTTCTGTGATGTCACTTTTGTATATTGTGCCTTCCAAGTTCTGATTTGAGAGACAACCACCCTAGAATGGGGTTTATTTAAAGCATTCTGAGTTATATTTGCAAAGGAACTATAAGAAAACTGTATGAAGCCTTGATGCTGTATTTCAGTATTCCATAGCAGTATCTAGACATGGCCCCAACATAGTGACCTGCACTCCCAGATGGCATTTTTTTTCTGTTTTGTTCTTTTTCTCCCCCTCTTTTTCCCCAGACAGAGGTACTTATTCCTGGCAGCATAAATCTACAGAAGCCAATTCTTTGCTTTTCTTTCTTTGCTCTGCGTAGCTGAGAGATTCTGGAACCTATAAAGCCACATTACTCAAACAGCTCATTGAAAGAAACCCAATAGCTAGATCAGAAATGAGCATCTTTTTAGACTAATACAAATGGTAATAGACAGTTTGAATATTGCCATATGTTCCCCATTGAGAAAATGCATTCATTCACCAATCCAAATAATAAGTATGATTAGCTTTTCCTGAGTCTTCCAGCAATTCAGAATGTTTATCTAGTGCTCAGTCTAGGACATAACCTGCTACACCCAGCAAACAAACCATTACTGCAAAGCACAGTTTACTATGTAAGATGGAGAAAATGTACATATTATTTACCAGAGACCTAAAATACATCTGATGTTGATGTGAGGATTAATGGATCCACATTAAAATCCAG
>VYZU01020286.1:58924-79183 GCA_013401355.1 Ceyx cyanopectus | reverse complement strand
TTTTTTTTTGCAAGCAATAGCAATAACTTTCACCTCCAGTTTTGAAAAGTTTGTTCTATAAAGCACTGAGGCACCTGTAGGGAACCTGCTTGCACACCAACAGGCAGACCATATGTGCTCATCTTCCAGAGGGGGTAGGAACAATCTCACTTGCCTTTGGAAATCCAAAAGTTACACATGTAAGTGTGAGCTGATCACACTGATAGCTGGTTCAGTAATGGACACTCAGGGGTACTTGGAGAAGATGTTTCCTCTGACCCATGTCAGATGCTTGAGGTGAGTGAAGGCACTGGAGGGGGAGCTGTTTGGTTGATGATTTCAGAAAGTAATTTGGCTGCCCTGACTTGGATGACTGATTTCCATATGCAGTAAAATGAGAGGAGGGAGACTACAAGATAAAAATTAACTGACTAAACTATAATCTGGAAAGATGCTTTGCTGAAGAAACATCTGTGGATTTAACTAAAAATACCAGCTGTTGCTATTTTAGTTAGAAAATACACCTGCTTTGTCCTTCACTGCTATAGAACTAAGGAATAACATTTGAACTGCTGTCAATATCATACAGAAACCCTAATGTAAAATCCCACACTGCATAGTTGGTGACCATTCCTTGTAAAATTTCATTTCACCTCTCTGCCCCTCCAAAATCACCAGGATTTTTCATTTCCTTTCAGACACAGACTGAACAAAAAGCTCATTCTCAAAGACTCTTCATGTGAAAAAAAATCTTAGCTTCTGAGTCTCTTCTGATCTTGTAGCTTAAGGATTTACAGCAGCTTTCCTTCTAGGGGATTCTGAAATATTAATTTCTTTTTCTCTTGAACAGTCATTTCTTTGATTGATACCCATCATTTCTGAACTTTATTTTCAGTGGAAACTCTAACTTCTGTGATGTCACTTTTGTATATTGTGCCTTCCAAGTTCTGATTTGAGAGACAACCACCCTAGAATGGGGTTTATTTAAAGCATTCTGAGTTATATTTGCAAAGGAACTATAAGAAAACTGTATGAAGCCTTGATGCTGTATTTCAGTATTCCAATTTCTGATCTAGACATGGCCCCAACATAGTGACCTGCACTCCCAGATGGCATTTTTTTTCTGTTTTGTTCTTTTTCTCCCCCTCTTTTTCCCCAGACAGAGGTACTTATTCCTGGCAGCATAAATCTACAGAAGCCAATTCTTTGCTTTTCTTTCTTTGCTCTGCGTAGCTGAGAGATTCTGGAACCTATAAAGCCACATTACTCAAACAGCTCATTGAAAGAAACCCAATAGCTAGATCAGAAATGAGCATCTTTTTAGACTAATACAAATGGTAATAGACAGTTTGAATATTGCCATATGTTCCCCATTGAGAAAATGCATTCATTCACCAATCCAAATAATAAGTATGATTAGCTTTTCCTGAGTCTTCCAGCAATTCAGAATGTTTATCTAGTGCTCAGTCTAGGACATAACCTGCTACACCCAGCAAACAAACCATTACTGCAAAGCACAGTTTACTATGTAAGATGGAGAAAATGTACATATTATTTACCAGAGACCTAAAATACATCTGATGTTGATGTGAGGATTAATGGATCCACATTAAAATCCAGAAGAATAATGAAAGCACCAAGGTATTATTATAGAGTTGAAGAGGGAGTTCCAGCCTACGTTCACATTTTTGTTTGGAAGCTCTGTGACTTCAGTGCTCAGTCAACAAGCTTTATTGTCCCTGAGAAGAAGAAATGGGAAATAGCCTGTTACTGGTGCCATGAAAAGCACTGGGAGTGCTCAAGTGATTTGTTGTAAGAACACCAAGCCTCGTATTTTCTGTGCTGGCAATATCATGGATGGACAATGGGATTTATGGCTGCAGGGTTAATTGGATTTGAAAGGCATCTNTTATATTTGCAAAGGAACTATAAGAAAACTGTATGAAGCCTTGATGCTGTATTTCAGTATTCCATAGCAGTATCTAGACATGGCCCCAACATAGTGACCTGCACTCCCAGATGGCATTTTTTTTCTGTTTTGTTCTTTTTCTCCCCCTCTTTTTCCCCAGACAGAGGTACTTATTCCTGGCAGCATAAATCTACAGAAGCCAATTCTTTGCTTTTCTTTCTTTGCTCTGCGTAGCTGAGAGATTCTGGAACCTATAAAGCCACATTACTCAAACAGCTCATTGAAAGAAACCCAATAGCTAGATCAGAAATGAGCATCTTTTTAGACTAATACAAATGGTAATAGACAGTTTGAATATTGCCATATGTTCCCCATTGAGAAAATGCATTCATTCACCAATCCAAATAATAAGTATGATTAGCTTTTCCTGAGTCTTCCAGCAATTCAGAATGTTTATCTAGTGCTCAGTCTAGGACATAACCTGCTACACCCAGCAAACAAACCATTACTGCAAAGCACAGTTTACTATGTAAGATGGAGAAAATGTACATATTATTTACCAGAGACCTAAAATACATCTGATGTTGATGTGAGGATTAATGGATCCACATTAAAATCCAGAAGAATAATGAAAGCACCAAGGTATTATTATAGAGTTGAAGAGGGAGTTCCAGCCTACGTTCACATTTTTGTTTGGAAGCTCTGTGACTTCAGTGCTCAGTCAACAAGCTTTATTGTCCCTGAGAAGAAGAAATGGGAAATAGCCTGTTACTGGTGCCATGAAAAGCACTGGGAGTGCTCAAGTGATTTGTTGTAAGAACACCAAGCCTCGTATTTTCTGTGCTGGCAATATCATGGATGGACAATGGGATTTATGGCTGCAGGGTTAATTGGATTTGAAAGGCATCTGTGGCTTTTTGAGTCCAGTCTGAGATGAGGTATCCCTAATCAAACAGAATAAGATGACAAGAGTTAATGAGAGGGGAAGTGATAGTACGTGTTCCTACATGGAAAGCCCTTTGGTGTAATTTCTGGGGCAATAGTCCTGGTAAAGTCTTCAGGTACTGACTTATACACCACTGGAAATGGTATGTAACTCCCAAACTGAGAAGACAACAGAAGTGATCTTCCCATAGTGCAAGCTGTTGAAATGAAAGTATCTGCAATTTACAGTTTCTGCTAGTTTGGGCTATGTGTTGATAGTTTTTGTTATTAACAGAAAGAAAAGGTGATTGTTAAAGATCAGGGGCCTTCTAAACAGCAATTTGTATCTGGAAAATGGTGCACTTATTTTTGACTGAAGGAGAAGATGCAGGGTTTCTTTGCTAGGAGCTGAAATTAAGGTCAGCATTGCAGCAGACTGGAATTGGAAATTGTATTTGACTGTCAGATAGGTAAGGCAAAAGATCAATGCAAAGGTCCAGATTTCTATTCAAGTATATCTCACCCTGATGGGTATTTCAACATTCTCCCTGACATTCAAAGGAAGAAAAACAGACTCAAGGAGCAGTCTCTGAAAAACAGACATGACCCATCCAATAGCGTTTTCATCATGGGAATAATAATGAGCCATCAGAGCTTAATTAGTCTTTGAAACAACCAGGACTGTGCATACCTTAGTTTCCTTATTCACTTTATCCTATGTAGCATTCAGATTGAAGTTCAATTCAGGGGTATCTGTTTTTGTTGGGTTTATNCCAGTGACAAAACCATCTTGCATCACTTGCTTAAAAGACAAGAATGAATGTGCACCCACACAGCTCACTTCTTGCAGTCAGCTGGAACTGCTTCTGGAGTTAAGAGGAGAAACAAGAATGAAGAGTGCTAGTAAAAGATACAGCTACTACTCTTTGATGGCAGACTTTTCCTCCCATTTCCCTCTGCATTGCAGATAGACTCTGTGGTGCTGTGACTGAGGAATGCTTAATTACAGCTTGTCCTCCTCACTTTGGAAAAGCTGAACTCATCCCATGGCTTTACTGCCCATGGAAAGCCTAGGGATGAAAACCAGCAGGAAAGGAGTTATCTAGCAAGCACTATTATCTTGTTTGTTGGCAGGACATGGGTAAGTCCCGTGCTCTCTGTTCTGTATGTCATAATTCTTCCCAGGCCTTGCTGAACACTAAGCACCAAGAACACATCTGCAATTTGCAGACAGCTTCAAGAGCTGTCCAAAACATTTAGCTGGCACATATATATATATATATATATATATATATGTGCCAGCTAAATGTTTTGGACAGCTCTTGAAGCTGTCTGCAAATTGCAGATGTGTTCTTGGTGCTTAGTGTTCAGCAAGGCCTGGGAAGAATTATGACATACAGAACAGAGAGCACGGGACTTACCCATGTCCTGCCAACAAACAAGATAATAGTGCTTGCTAGATAACTCCTTTCCTGCTGGTTTTCATCCCTAGGCTTTCCATGGGCAGTAAAGCCATGGGATGAGTTCAGCTTTTCCAAAGTGAGGAGGACAAGCTGTAATTAAGCATTCCTCAGTCACAGCACCACAGAGTCTATCTGCAATGCAGAGGGAAATGGGAGGAAAAGTCTGCCATCAAAGAGTAGTAGCTGTATCTTTTACTAGCACTCTTCATTCTTGTTTCTCCTCTTAACTCCAGAAGCAGTTCCAGCTGACTGCAAGAAGTGAGCTGTGTGGGTGCACATTCATTCTTGTCTTTTAAGCAAGTGATGCAAGATGGTTTTGTCACTGGGATTTATTTCATAGCTGATCATCTCCATTGGGCAATGTCATATTTTGTGTTTCTTATTTGGAAAGTTGTGGGGTTTTTTTCTTTCTCTCTGAAGTATGGCCCATGTCCCCTTTGCATCTCGGAGACCTTCCAATAGTGTTTGCATTGGTCTTCCACTCTGACAGATGCTACTGTGAAAGCCCAGCCTTGTAGGAAGGATAGACAATATTTAGATGAAGCCTAGCAGTTGCTATGGTGACCTCAGTCCAGCACTACTTTCATAGCCTTTGATAGGAAAGGAGAAGGAAAGAAGAAAATAGTCATTTCCCTTACTTTTGGTGATTTTTAGTGAACAATACCACTCAACTTTGTGCTGTCTCTGTGCAAGCACTGTGTTCATAAATCCCTTTGGCAAAACAAATGGCAATAGAGAGCAAATGCCAAGTGACTTTCCATCTGTATTTTAAAGCATTGTCTGTGGGGCACGAGTCTGGAGAGGTCAAAAACCCCTGGAAAGAGTGGAGGGAAACACTTAGCAAAGGGAAAGGTGTGGGAACCTGTAAAGCCATGGACTTCTTAACCTTACCTGGCTGGCACTTTCTCCAGATACTGTTAATGAGACTGTAAAGATGTAGAAGCTGATTCTGAATCATTTTCCCCCACAGATAAAAGACATAAGGAAGGATCCAGTGGATAGTGGGCATGTGGGATCATACATGCCCAGGGCTCGGGCAGAGGGCATTAAGAGCAGTGGGCAGAGTGTGCAAGAAGCAGTATCTGTGCAGGGAGCTCAGAAAGGCCCAGAAAAGCTGCTAAGTAGACTGCTGTTCCTGGCCTGGGCTCTGCCAGCCGGCTGAACAGATTGCTGGTGCCTCAGAGCAGCATGTGGCACTAGGGGAGGGAGAGGAGAGGCACAGCGTGGTGGATGCTGTGGAGCTGGGTGTGAGTTGTATTTATATATTAAATCTTAAGTTTCTCATCAGTGCTATCTAAAACAGGGGGGAAAAAATAAAATAAAATATTGAATTTCTGCCTAAGCAGCTTGTTATCCATGGATCTGGTCAGTATGATAAGTGATTGTAGGAAATCTTTTCCATAACCTCTCCCTACCTCAGTCTCTTCACTTTCTGAAGGGAAAGAAAGAACATGCAGTAAAAACAGTGCAAGCTTTGATCTCAATAATATCAAGTCCAACCTTTTGGAGAAGTCCAACCAGTCCTTCAATCCACAATACTGAGATAGGAACAACAGGCATCAGGGGAAAGTGTGGACCAGCCATTTCAGAACAAAATACTTTTGGAAGCTTTTCATTAATTTCTCTCCACCTGACAGCAATAAGGGCTAAAGGATAAATGCTGAAATGAAAGGGTTAAATGCAAGTTGTGCTCAGATAAACAAATCTATGGGAGATAAAGCAGTTGCCATGCCAGCTGACTCTGAAAGCAGCCAGCACAGATTTGGCATGAAGGAGAAGATCTAAAAGGCTGAGCTGAGCTCGGAGCTCATCCTACCCAGGCTGTTTCTTGGCTGTAGCTTTGCCAGTCGTGCTCACTTAAATCAGAAGCAACAATTGCTTGCTTCACGTTCCTCCTCAGCTGGAGCACAGTGAGGAGGGAGGTGCTCATGTTTTCAGGGACTTGGCAAATGGAAACCAAGGAAGAAAGGCTGATCAATGTGCAGGAAAAGGGCAGGAAAGGTCTGGGTCTCTGCCACCAGCTCTATGGGATGCTGTTGGCAAGTCCTTTGACTTTTTTTCCCTCCTCTTTCACTTCTTCAGGTAGAAAATGGAAATAACCAATATTGTCTGTGCTTGATTTATCTTTTTGGTCTTTGAAAGTGGCAGTTCAGCATTCCAGTGNATATATATATATATATATATATATATATGTGCCAGCTAAATGTTTTGGACAGCTCTTGAAGCTGTCTGCAAATTGCAGATGTGTTCTTGGTGCTTAGTGTTCAGCAAGGCCTGGGAAGAATTATGACATACAGAACAGAGAGCACGGGACTTACCCATGTCCTGCCAACAAACAAGATAATAGTGCTTGCTAGATAACTCCTTTCCTGCTGGTTTTCATCCCTAGGCTTTCCATGGGCAGTAAAGCCATGGGATGAGTTCAGCTTTTCCAAAGTGAGGAGGACAAGCTGTAATTAAGCATTCCTCAGTCACAGCACCACAGAGTCTATCTGCAATGCAGAGGGAAATGGGAGGAAAAGTCTGCCATCAAAGAGTAGTAGCTGTATCTTTTACTAGCACTCTTCATTCTTGTTTCTCCTCTTAACTCCAGAAGCAGTTCCAGCTGACTGCAAGAAGTGAGCTGTGTGGGTGCACATTCATTCTTGTCTTTTAAGCAAGTGATGCAAGATGGTTTTGTCACTGGGATTTATTTCATAGCTGATCATCTCCATTGGGCAATGTCATATTTTGTGTTTCTTATTTGGAAAGTTGTGGGGTTTTTTTCTTTCTCTCTGAAGTATGGCCCATGTCCCCTTTGCATCTCGGAGACCTTCCAATAGTGTTTGCATTGGTCTTCCACTCTGACAGATGCTACTGTGAAAGCCCAGCCTTGTAGGAAGGATAGACAATATTTAGATGAAGCCTAGCAGTTGCTATGGTGACCTCAGTCCAGCACTACTTTCATAGCCTTTGATAGGAAAGGAGAAGGAAAGAAGAAAATAGTCATTTCCCTTACTTTTGGTGATTTTTAGTGAACAATACCACTCAACTTTGTGCTGTCTCTGTGCAAGCACTGTGTTCATAAATCCCTTTGGCAAAACAAATGGCAATAGAGAGCAAATGCCAAGTGACTTTCCATCTGTATTTTAAAGCATTGTCTGTGGGGCACGAGTCTGGAGAGGTCAAAAACCCCTGGAAAGAGTGGAGGGAAACACTTAGCAAAGGGAAAGGTGTGGGAACCTGTAAAGCCATGGACTTCTTAACCTTACCTGGCTGGCACTTTCTCCAGATACTGTTAATGAGACTGTAAAGATGTAGAAGCTGATTCTGAATCATTTTCCCCCACAGATAAAAGACATAAGGAAGGATCCAGTGGATAGTGGGCATGTGGGATCATACATGCCCAGGGCTCGGGCAGAGGGCATTAAGAGCAGTGGGCAGAGTGTGCAAGAAGCAGTATCTGTGCAGGGAGCTCAGAAAGGCCCAGAAAAGCTGCTAAGTAGACTGCTGTTCCTGGCCTGGGCTCTGCCAGCCGGCTGAACAGATTGCTGGTGCCTCAGAGCAGCATGTGGCACTAGGGGAGGGAGAGGAGAGGCACAGCGTGGTGGATGCTGTGGAGCTGGGTGTGAGTTGTATTTATATATTAAATCTTAAGTTTCTCATCAGTGCTATCTAAAACAGGGGGGAAAAAATAAAATAAAATATTGAATTTCTGCCTAAGCAGCTTGTTATCCATGGATCTGGTCAGTATGATAAGTGATTGTAGGAAATCTTTTCCATAACCTCTCCCTACCTCAGTCTCTTCACTTTCTGAAGGGAAAGAAAGAACATGCAGTAAAAACAGTGCAAGCTTTGATCTCAATAATATCAAGTCCAACCTTTTGGAGAAGTCCAACCAGTCCTTCAATCCACAATACTGAGATAGGAACAACAGGCATCAGGGGAAAGTGTGGACCAGCCATTTCAGAACAAAATACTTTTGGAAGCTTTTCATTAATTTCTCTCCACCTGACAGCAATAAGGGCTAAAGGATAAATGCTGAAATGAAAGGGTTAAATGCAAGTTGTGCTCAGATAAACAAATCTATGGGAGATAAAGCAGTTGCCATGCCAGCTGACTCTGAAAGCAGCCAGCACAGATTTGGCATGAAGGAGAAGATCTAAAAGGCTGAGCTGAGCTCGGAGCTCATCCTACCCAGGCTGTTTCTTGGCTGTAGCTTTGCCAGTCGTGCTCACTTAAATCAGAAGCAACAATTGCTTGCTTCACGTTCCTCCTCAGCTGGAGCACAGTGAGGAGGGAGGTGCTCATGTTTTCAGGGACTTGGCAAATGGAAACCAAGGAAGAAAGTCTGATCAATGTGCAGGAAAAGGGCAGGAAAGGTCTGGGTCTCTGCCACCAGCTCTATGGGATGCTGTTGGCAAGTCCTTTGACTTTTTTTCCCTCCTCTTTCACTTCTTCAGGTAGAAAATGGAAATAACCAATATTGTCTGTGCTTGATTTATCTTTTTGGTCTTTGAAAGTGGCAGTTCAGCATTCCAGTGGGCCTTTTCCAGGGTCTCCAGTAGTACTGCAAATAACATCTATTTAATAATGCCAATTAAAGCACTGAGGGAAGATTTACTTCCCGAAGAGTGACACTTCCATTCAATCTGATCAAATAGTGAATAGCACTGCCTGTCAATATACTGGATAAACTGTCCTTTGTCAAGGATAACATTAGCTTCTGCAGGAGCTTATTGACTAATGTGAGCAATATTGATTTAATAAATGGTGTTCTAGGGCACTGTTTAACAGCTGCTCTTCACTGCATCTTTCCATAGCTTAGGCTGTGCTGCTATTTAACTACATGTGAAGGATACAGATGTCATTCATATAAGACATGGATGTAATCCTTGAGTGAAACCCCCAAAAACTAGATTTCCAGTCAAAATGCAGCTAAAAAAAGCATATATTCTTTATTCTTCATTTCTGGGAGAGCACCATGTTCATCTGGTGTGTTGCAGAATCATCTTGCTGGATGTGGGTTTGAGGGACATGGTTTAGGGATGAACTCTAGAGTAGGGTTAATGGTTGGACTGGATGGTCTTTTCCAACCTGATTGATTCTCTATTAAGTGCTAAATGTAGAAATAATCCAAGTGAACTTTACTGCACTGCCATACACGTGAGGAAAAAATAACCATTGGCACAGTTCTGTATCATGTAAACATCCATATTCTGATGCAGGATCCATGAACATATGGTGTCAGAGAGAAGGGCAGCAGCAGTGTGCAGGAAATTAAAGCCAGATGGTGGCTATATGTTCCCTCCTTGTATGTTTATTTATAGAGATATTTCTATATGAAAAAATAGATATATACATGCACACAGAAATATAATTATATATATATATTACCACAACACTCACTAGATGCACTTTGACTTCAGTTGTAGTTCAAGGGATAATGTTCCGTTTAAATCTAATTGACTTTCCAGTAGTTTAGTTTATTAGTGAAAATTAAGTTGATGGATCAAGTCTAAACCCTGTATAATAGAACTTGCACTGGAACTTTCTTTAGTTCTAGTTTAGATGCAGATGGAGAAATTTAAGTTAATAAAAGGCAAGTTTGCTCCTATACCAATCAAAAAAAGAATAAAATGAAACTTTTTATATGCCCAAACACAGTTAAAATGCAATGATAATTTGGGTGTATATATATAAAAAATCATTAATATAAAAAACCCTCTTAATTTTACAAACCTATACTTTAATACTAATATACTTTNATCATCTTGCTGGATGTGGGTTTGAGGGACATGGTTTAGGGATGAACTCTAGAGTAGGGTTAATGGTTGGACTGGATGGTCTTTTCCAACCTGATTGATTCTCTATTAAGTGCTAAATGTAGAAATAATCCAAGTGAACTTTACTGCACTGCCATACACGTGAGGAAAAAATAACCATTGGCACAGTTCTGTATCATGTAAACATCCATATTCTGATGCAGGATCCATGAACATATGGTGTCAGAGAGAAGGGCAGCAGCAGTGTGCAGGAAATTAAAGCCAGATGGTGGCTATATGTTCCCTCCTTGTATGTTTATTTATAGAGATATTTCTATATGAAAAAATAGATATATACATGCACACAGAAATATAATTATATATATATATTACCACAACACTCACTAGATGCACTTTGACTTCAGTTGTAGTTCAAGGGATAATGTTCCGTTTAAATCTAATTGACTTTCCAGTAGTTTAGTTTATTAGTGAAAATTAAGTTGATGGATCAAGTCTAAACCCTGTATAATAGAACTTGCACTGGAACTTTCTTTAGTTCTAGTTTAGATGCAGATGGAGAAATTTAAGTTAATAAAAGGCAAGTTTGCTCCTATACCAATCAAAAAAAGAATAAAATGAAACTTTTTATATGCCCAAACACAGTTAAAATGCAATGATAATTTGGGTGTATATATATAAAAAATCATTAATATAAAAAACCCTCTTAATTTTACAAACCTATACTTTAATACTAATATACTTTTGTTCTCTAAGGTCCCTTCCAACCTAGGCCATTCTGATTCTATGATTTAATAGGTTTATATATATAGCATAATGTTTTAACTGTTGTTACTGATAGAATTAAATTTAACATTAATTCAAATCTAATATTTTATTATCAGTATGACCAGAAAATACCTGTATTTAGAGTGAAATTATGGTAATTTTAGTTTCTTCTTTTTGAGATTCCAGCAATAAAATAGCTAAATTTAAAACATTTTTATTTCAGAAAAGGTAATTTTCAGATCAGTCAGTGTAGCACACCAAGAACACCAGGCTTCTATCTACTTAATATTGGTCTTGACTTTCTCCAACAAGAATTTCAGAATATTTGTAATATCACAACTGATAAACTGAAATTCAGAGAGGGAGTTTTAGGGTTTTTTTTCTACTTCTGTGGGTCACTGTAAGATCCCAGCTCCTGACTGAGGTGACCTCCTGTAAGGAACCAGTTCCATTATGAGCTGCTATTTTAGTGGCAGCAAGCTGTGAAAGACAGTGATAAAGGAACTGTGGTTTGCCCTTTGGTCCTCTAATTACTTAATCAAACCACAGATAAAAATTCCCAGTAGGCATCCTCAAGCTGGTGTTCTGAATTCAGATTTCAGCAACACAGGCATCTCTGTTTGAGCAGTCCCACTGTTAATAGAGCTGGGTGGTGGTGGGCTCACCAGGGAAACAGGTCTGTCCAAAATATTCTGCAGAGTTATCCCTGTTACTCTGCCAGGAATCTGGAGCACAGCCATAGCACTTCTGCAGCATCTGCTCCTTTAGTCTGATATAGCAGGTTGAATGATCTTTGCTGGAAAATTTTTGCTCAGAGCATTGGTGACTTCTTTTCAGAGACAACTTACCCAATGTTTGCAAATCTGAGAATTCTCAGGCAGGGATTCCAGAAAGCTGCTGGAGCTGGGCAGAGAAGCCAGGAGAACACCTGGGGTGTTCCCATCATGGCTTTTGGTGTTAACCCTGCTCAGTAACTGGGTTCAATCTGCATGGCTGGAGCTGAAGGCATCAAAAAACACAGAAAAGACTTCCCAGTGCTTCAGCTTAGCTGTTTAGACTCCCACCATCATATTTATATTGTCCTCTGTTTTCTATCATAGAATCAAAAAAAAATGTAATTGTTTAGGATGGAAAAAGATCATTAAGATCAAGTCCAACCATTAACCCAGCACTGCCAGGGCACCACTGCCCCATGGCCCTCAGCACCACAGCTCCAGGGCTTTCAGATCCCTCCAGGGATGGGGACTCCACCCCTGCCCTGGGCAGCCTGTTGCAGGGCTTGGCAATCCTTTCAGTGAAGAAATTTTTCATAATATCCAATCTAAACCTCCCATGGGACAAATTAAAGTCATTCCCTTTCGTCCAATCTTAGAAGATCCAAAAGCAAGGCTGATTTGTTTTACAAGAGAGAGAAAAATCAATTTAAAATAATTACAATGATAAGGAATTTGAAAAAAAAAAAGTATAAAGTACAAAATGCACTTTATGCTTTATTGAAATGACTCCCTTTATTATTTCATTCCCTTAGGTTCTGTCTTTCTGCTTTCCCATAGGATCTAAATCAGTCTGTCTTTGGATTTTACATTTAATCAAATCCCTCTCCTACAAATAGGGGAATGGCTTCTCCAATCCCTAGTGGTTCCCAGCCCTGTGGTTATTTCGGGGGGTACAGAATGCAGCTAATTAAACATTTCAGCTGCTGCAGTGGGCAGTGAGGTGTGGGAAACTGTGGTCCCCGGTCAGTGGGCCAGTGGCAGAGCTATGGCAGAGCAGTGTGGAGCTCCTGGCTGGGCTCTGCACGATGCAGCAGCTCCACTCGGTGGCTCAAGGCAGCTCCTCTTTAGCCACCCCCAACACACTGAGCAAGAGCCAAAATCGCTGGAGATTCAGCAAAATCTGATTTCAGAGCAGTTCAGGTTCAGTGCTTAGTCAGATGAGTGGGGGATTGGGTGGAGATAATCCCAACATTTCATTTTATAAGAGCAAAAGAAAGGAAAAGGGAAGTTTTTAACATAAAGCCACGTTTTTGTCACGTCCCTTTGTAACATTTAGTGGATTTCATATACAAACCAGCATGAATTTTGGCATAATGTCATGGAAATGTGTGTTTCTTATTGCAGAACCCTCTCCAAAAAAAAAAGAAATAAACAGGGGGAAAAATCCTTCCAAGAAAGCTCCCTTATCTCTTTTTCTTATCCTTCTTAGAGTGTGATGAAACTGTGCTAAAGAGAGATGTAACAATACAATGGGATCGACCGTCTTCTGAAACCACTTCCCAGCCAATAAAAAATAAAAATACACAGCACTGGCATTTTAATAAAGGATTTTGCCATCATTTTCTTGCAGTTCTTATCTGGGCACAGCTACATCCATTCCCCTTATGGGAATTGACCCCCTATCAAAGTCAAACTGCAAACTGTCATCAAGATCTAATTAATTGTTTTTTTTATTCTTCTCATTTCAGGTTGGGAAGTAGATAACTTGGGACAAACCCATGCAGGTAAGAGCCAGTTGGTGCTGACTCCCCCCTGTGTGCCTCTCCTCCCAAAAATTATATGCAGAGCACATGATAATAGCAGATTATTGAGAAGTTGTCTGGGTACCATCCATTCTAATGACTAATGACTGTAGTTCATTGTAACACTCTGATAAAAAAGGAAGTAAAAATCTGATTTGAAGTTTCTGGAAATCAATCTGATCTACCCTAAATCCCCAAAATTAAACTGTCTTACTTAAAACCAATTGATTCCTGCTTTTTGTCATTGATGGATGGATAGAATTTTGAAGAATTCCATGAAAACTGAGCGTACTCAAATATCTATGGGCAATAAATGTAAATTTGTAATGATGTATTATCTGATGTCTATGTTTTTACGATACATTTGGTCCTAGGTTGTTTTTTATGTGTTTTTAGCTTCTCACTTGCTGCTTGCAGTAGCAATTTTTTAATTTTATAGGTTCAGCTTTGATTTAAACTGACAAGTAAATCTGTGATTAATTCCTGAAAAGACAGAATCTGATATTTATTGCCTTTGGGTCTAATCCAAACAAATAAAAATCAATTGGATTCTATTCACTAATTTCCACAGAGACCAGTTTGGGTCCTAATAGAAAACAGAATCAAAATAATTTCACACCAAATTTCCACTTTTATAGGTGATTATGACCTGCTGGAAAGCACAGCCCAGTCTCCTCTAGGTAAGAAACAGAACTATGGAATGTTTCTCTCTTTCTTTCACTGTTTCAAAGGAGGTTCCTGGCTTTTCCCCCTCCCATGTAGGTATTCTTTTCTAATCAGTTTTAATTATGGTGACACGTTTTCTGGTGCGTTACTTTTAGCAGTATTATGTCAATTTATTCCTCCACTCTTGAGCCTTGCAATCCAGCAAGGATGTTGTTACCAATTCCATCTACCTGCGTAACAGTAATTACTAAATGGTGATCAGGAAAGTCAACACCATGATTCAGTGGTTATTTTCCATAGAAAAGTAGGGATGAATGTGCAGGAGTCATTTGCCAGAATTTGCCAAGTAATGCAATGTTCTTAAATGAGTGCTGTGATTAAACAGATATATTCTGCTGCATGGATGGCAAATAGATCCTTTAAAAATAAGGTCACTGCTGGTGTTATGAGCTGCTTGACTAAACTGCTCTAAGAATGCAAAGCAGCACTACCTTAATAAAAAATAAAATAAAAAGCCTACTTGGAAATTTCCATCTATTTTGGTCACAGTAGAGCTGAAACTCCACAAGCTGGAATAGTTCAGTAAGTGGAAACTGTTTTAGTGTGCTGGAGAGGAATAGGTGCAACCAACAGCCCAGCTCTAATTTTTCAACCAGGTCAGTGAGCTGTGACAAGAATAAAGGTGCTTAAAAAGAGCACCATGGGCACTGTCCCACCTCAGGAACAAAGTGAGTGACAAGAGACTTTTTCCTCTTCTCCCCCCAGCTCTTGATTCCCAGTAGTTTTAAGCCTTTGATTGTGGCAGTGAAAGCCATTTAGGATCTCGTCCTTGGGTGAGATCAGCCAAACAGGATAGAAAGAGAGAAAAAAGAGAATGAGGTTTTCTTTGAGCCAGATCTGAGCAAACACTTGCTGTAGAGTAAGGATATAAACAGTGTTTGGAGCAAATAATAGGCAGGGGACTGTGAGAAGCTCTGAAACAGGTTTGAAATTGTAGCTGAAGCCACACTGGGCAGCTGGAGATGGAACTGAACATATTGCTATGCAGACAGGGAAGGGGAAGAGATTCCCACTCCATCTTTCCTTTGTTTCCCTACAGATGCTTCTCACAAAGTCAGTGTCAGATCAAAGCCTAGGCTTGAAGATAAATGAGTGGGATGCATGTTATGTGACCATAGGAGAACAATCCAGCTTCTTCACCACAGATGTATCATGACTATTTTAGATATCCTACAGTAACCTGCCTGGCTTCCAGCAGCTGCTCAAAACAGTCTTGTTGGTTGTGTTTTCTTGCTGGTCCTATGTGTATGCCACAGATACAGATCATCTTAAATAGCATGGAATGCCTGTCTTTAAGAACTGGACTTACTCTTTAGCCATCTTAAGTGTAGATATCCACATCAAAGCAGTATTCCCTAGATGCCTTTCAGAGTCGCTGGAGAGAAATGGGAATTCAGCTGACCTCAGTTTTTAGGTACCCACTTGAGAATGAGATTTTTTTGCTTTGACTATGCTGGTTATACCTTTTTGCTCTCTGGTGACCAGCTGTATTAGTAGACATCTGTAGGTACCTCCTGGAGCACAGGGTCATTAAAGATGTCATTAAACTTTCATATGTCCTTTGGGTCTTCTGTGGCTAGGCAGCTAATAGTACCCCCAGTAGTGCTGTGACTGTACTCTCATGACCTGTGGGGATGGGGAGGGTCTGTCCTGGGGTTTGCTTCACCAATGTCCCATTCCCAACTGTACTTGGCACAGGGGACATCAGCAGAAATTGCACTGAAGATGGCTGGTCTGAACCTTTTCCTCATTATTATGATGCCTGCGGCTTCGATGAAAATGAGACAGAATCTGATAACCAGGTGGGAATTAATCTTATAATTCAAAACAAATGAAGGGGGGAGCAGCAGGCTGCTTTTTGCCCAGCCTCTGGTCATGTTCTGCTTTGATGGTGATTAGAATGAAACAATCAGGTATTTATGGGCATAAAAATGTGATAAGTGAGGTTTAAATCCTTCCTAGCCCTGTAATGAATATTTCCAGAAGATGAGTGCTATTGATACAGCTGGTAACTTCTGGAAGCATGGGGATCTTATTAACAGCCATAAAGACCTGAAGGGTGAGTGTCAATGGAAGGGGCCAGACTCTCTCTGTAGTGCCCAGCAGCAAGACAAGGAACAATGGGCATAAACTGCAGCATAAAATGATCCACCTCAATGTGAGGAGGAACTTCTTCACTGTGAGAGTAACAGAGCCTGGCACAGGCTGCCCAGAGAGGTTGTGGAGACCTTCTCCTGCTCTGGAAGCTTGCAAAATCTGCCTGGATCTGTTCCTGTGTGACCTGAGCTGGGTGATCCTGCTCTGGCAGGGGGGCTGGACTCAGTGATCTCCGAAGGTCCCTTCCAATCCCTAACATTCTATGATTGGGTTGGCTCCCAATTCCTCCCCTCCTGACTAAAGTACCCCTTAGTTTACTGCTTTTGCTTTTTGTTTTTCTAAAGATGCATCCAGAGTGGTCAAGGCAATACAGACAGCCCTTGCTAGCTCACTGACAAAACTTCACAGAGATCCAAGGGCATGGCAGGCAGAGAGCAGTGCTCTAATACACAGTGAGATTCCAGGGCAGCCAAGAAAAGAAAACAGGCAGGCTGTTCAAGAAACAACTCCTGCCTGTGGTTCCCCCTGCACGTTGACAGGGTAAAGACATGGCTGTGGGTGAAGCACTAACTTTGTGTTGTTTGCCTCCCAAGGATTACTACTACCTGTCTGTGAAGGCTCTGTACACAGTGGGCTACAGCACGTCTCTTGTTTCCCTCACCACTGCCATGGTTATCCTCTGTCGCTTCAGGTGAGTCGGGGCGTGAGCAGTGAGCTGTTCAGGCACTGGAGGAAAGAAACTGGAGCTCAGCAGCCCAAAACAATGTTTAAGCTTTTATCTCACCAGATGTAGAATGAGAGAACCCTTCAATAGAGTTGTTCCCCCAGCTAACAAACTCCTGTGGTCACATTGCCATAGGCTGTAAATACAAGTGCAGCAGCTGTGGGTCTATTTCATTCAGCACTGGATTGGGTCTGTCTACATTGTGCTACCCCCTGTGCTTTACAGGAGGAGCTCCAAAACCTCCCCTTGGTCAGGTTTAGGGTCAGCACTGCCCACAGTCCTGGCTTTCAGATGTTGATAATCTCAGAACCAAGGTGCTCTGGCCATGTGCTACTTCCACAAAAGTATTTATCTATTATTATTATTATTATTCCTTTTCTCTCCCTTGCTCTTTTCTCTCTAGGAAGCTTCACTGCACTCGAAATTTTATCCACATGAACCTCTTTGTTTCATTCATCCTACGTGCAATATCTGTGTTCATTAAGGATGGGGTTCTTTATGCTGAACAGGATGGCAACCACTGTTTTATCTCGACAGTAAGTAAAGCCAAAACCATTTCTTTTTTTTTTAACATGAGATAAGGAAAAGCAGGCAGCAGTCTGTATCATAGGCTGAGAAGCTATTGCAAGAGAAGATAACTGGTGTTAATCTTCTCTCCCAGTCCACAGCAAAACTGTAGATGGTTTTGTTCTGTGATGTAATCCTTGTCTAGCAGTCTGTCCTTCAGGACAAACCTCCAGTTTGGTTTCAGATTCTTTCTTCCTTTCACAGACCTGCAAAGGGATGGGTGGGATGAGAGCAGATCTATTAAATTTCTTTGTTTTTTGCTCCAGAGCCTTAATTGTTCAAACTGTCAGGCAGGGTCCTGTGTAATGATTGGACTGGAAGATCTTAAAGGTCTTTTCCACTCTGAGCAATTTTTGTGCTTCAGTTTTGTGAGCAGGGCAGCCATTCATAGAGAATACCCTGGACAGCCACACTCTCAAAAAATCATTACCATTACCTGTGTGTGTGTCACTGAGGTGTGTGGTTTCTTGGAAAGCAGTTTCTCACAGATGCACTTAGCTATATATTGCATGTAAATCCCAATTCCTTTCACTTTTAAAGTATAAATCAGCTCATTGCATGTAATTATGATGCAATTATAATAAGTTCCCAAACTGAGATCTCCTTTATCCATCCAGTTAAGAGCTAAATTCCTTATGAGTCACTTCTACAAGGAAAGTGCAGCTGTGTAGTTTCTTAGTCAGCCTTTTCTTTGTCACTGAAAGTAGTTTTTGCTTTTACTTCTTCTCCACAATTAAACTGAAGCCACGTTAGGTCTTTTCTAATGATGACATCTGCCTCTTCATTTGGAAACACTTGAAGCATAAAACATGTTAAAATCAGCCACCTAATGACCAACTTCAGCCAATATAACTTGCTGGAGCTTCCAAGTTCTGATGGATTAAACATCCTATTTTTGTAGGACTAATGATTTCTCACTGGGATACAGCACTGGAAAGACCTGTGTGTCCTCCTCTCACAGAGTCATGGCAGAGCTTGTTTTCCTAGGCCTTTTGGAGTGTTTTTTTTCTATATTTTTTTGTTTATTTGTTTGTTTGTCTGTTGCTTTTCCTTCCAATAACTGAATGAAAGCTGCTGTAATTTTTTTTTTCCAATAAATTACTCTGCTTTCTTTACACTCACACTGACTTTCATTTTCTCTCCCTGAGTGACAACATCCACAAATGCCAAGTACAATCCTCAACCTCACCCAGGGGGATGCATCCTCTCTGATCCCACTCTCAGGGCTCTCTACAATCATCCATTTCACAGCCTTCCTTAGGTTTCTCAGTGCACAACCAAATTCTTTTCTTCTCTGCACTTAGTCCTTGGGAGGGGGTTTAAACCCAGCAATTAGTGTTCACTGACAATGGCAACTCCCACTGAAGCAAGACTTCTCAAGCTGTCTGCAGATTCTCTCTGACCACCTCCCACTGGTAAAATTGGCTCCCTGCCCTTTCAGGCTTTGCTCTTTAAGTGGTACCTCACATTCTTCTGATGCTTTTAAAACTTCACTGTTATGAATATATAGTATATATCCCAGCTGTTTTCCTTTCCACTAAGAGATCTGGAGAGGCTGAAAGCATTTTCTCTGTCTTTTAGTTGGAAACAACATGGAAATAACTTTGTTTTCCTTGCTTCCCTGCAGGTGGAATGCAAAGCAGTGATGGTGTTTTTTCACTACTGTGTCATGTCCAACTACTTCTGGCTTTTCATTGAGGGATTGTACCTTTTCACTTTATTGGTAGAAACCTTTTTCCCAGAAAGGAGATATTTCTACTGGTACACTATTATTGGCTGGGGTATGTATTATCTCTTGACTAAAATGTGTCTCAGTGTTCAAGATTATTCCATACATCACCTAATATTTCCAAATAGTTTCCAAGTGTAGACACAGTCTTTGTTATCAAGCACCATTGCAGACTGAGCTCAACTGAGCAGAGCTCAACTGCAGGCTGCAGGACACTGCACCTCCCACACAGATGCAGTACACAGCTGAGAGTCTCTTTCTACACAGTATGATCTCAACATCTAGAGCTCAGCATTTTGCAGCATCTGCATGTTTAGCTGTTTCACAAATGTGCTGAGCACTTAAGTGTCCTCACTTGATTCATGAGAGCTGCCCATGGCTGTGTTGATCCAGACTGTTTTTTTCCTCTTAAATATGCAATACACTAAGTTCTCTGGGTGGACTCCTGTCTCCCTGAGACTCTCCTAGTGCCTGCTCCTTACTCAGGGCAGAGACACTCAGCAATAGCTCTTTTCTCAGCCCTGGGAGCTTGTCTGTTTGCTAATGTTACTCAGAAGCTGAAAAAAAGGTGATGAAAAGATACATAGCTTTTGCTGTTAAGTAAAGTATTGAGTAGATGTATATTCACATAGCAGATGGTACAAAACACCAAATTGATCTGCTTTTTAAACTGTATTTTCAGGACACTGGATCTAATTCTGCTTTCCTGTCCAAGTTTCAGACTTGGAATGGGATTTGTACCATCCAAATTTATATAGTGCAAACTGAACATGTGAGAACCATGTTTTATATTTAAAGATGATTTTTATTATTGTGCATCTGTGAAGTGCACAAAGATCTCAGTGTTTTCTAGATATTCTCATGTGAGAAAAGCAGACTTCAATTCAAATTAAATATGCATGATTTCTTCTCCCCAAAGCCTGTAATTTTATTTCTTGTTATAATTTTCCCTTTCAAATATTTCTGTGTGCTTTTTTTAAAGGAGGATGGCATCATCAATCAGCTAGGTCTAGCAGGGGTATATATTTGGTTTTCTTTTTTTTTTTTTTTCTGATGGAGAATGAAATTTGACCGGGACTCATTTAATTGATTT
>VYZU01020286.1:4932-51187 GCA_013401355.1 Ceyx cyanopectus | reverse complement strand
GTTGGATCAATCATGGTGAGTAGCACTTGAAGTTAAAATTATAGTAAAGTTATATATTAAAGTTATATAGTTAAGTTATAATTTTCTCCTTTCTTTCTCCTCTAGATAAACTTTGTGCTTTTTATTGGCATAATAGTGATACTAGTGCAGAAACTCCAGTCACCTGATATCGGGGGCAACGAGTCCAGCATTTACTTGTAAGTACAAATAAAACAGCAATCAATTCAGATTTCTAACATACACATAGGAAAAAAAAAAAAAGGCAAAGTCAAAAAGACTCCTCAGCTGATGTAATTTGATTTTCAAAAAGAGTCAAAGGTTCTATTAAATTTATTTGGTTGNTGTGGGACAATCTGCTGTGCTTCATACGTTCTGGGGACATCTTCCACAGTTCATTGAAAGCAGAAAGATTTGGGGAAAAGATTTCACTAATTTTGAGCTGAATTCTAATTTAGGAAGATCTCCTAAAACTGCTTATTTCCCTGTTTCTTCTAACCCTGAATTTATTCAAATTAAGTGAAACAATTCCCCCCCGCACCTAGATTTGCTCAAAAAGCCACAACAAATCCTAAACTTTTCCTGTAGAATTTTTAAAGCTTTGTGATTTACTTTTTTTTTTCAAGCCAACATACTTTTTGTTAGTTTCCACCTCATTAGAGGACAGACTGGCCAGCTGAGATGGTTTTCATTCCCATTTTAAGCAGATGCATTTCTCCATAGAAAAACTATATAATAATTTAGAAAAACTAGGATCCATGGCAGCACATTTGGTGTTTTCCTGGCTTTTCAGCCTGAACACCACGCCCATTTGCTTTGCTGCTTTTTGTGAGCTTTAGTGATTTCTGGCACTCATTAGCATAGGTAAGACTATTTGATTTAACCCTGGATTCCTGATGGAAAAAAAAGTCTTTTAAACCTTAAATTAAAATAAAAGATGTCAGGATAAATGAGATGATCCTTCTTTTGTAGTACTTTAGAAAATATTATCCAGTGATCCATTTCAGCCTAAGTAGCCACACTGACAGTATAATGAAGTTATCCATCTAAAAGACAATTTTCAGGGAAAAATAGGTTCTCCAGCTGCCTATTTTTCTTCACTCCTTTCCTATTGTCTTGTTTACATTTACATGAAACAATCCAATTTTCTGCCTCGCTTGTAGCATCTCTATAGCCAGACAGTGAAAGCACTGCCCTAGAAGCTGCCTCTAAACCCTTTCCACAGACAAAAATAACACTTCAAATTCATCCTACAGGGGGATAGACCTCAGAATTCCAACTCGGGAGCAAGTGTAGTGACTAGATGAACTGTGTGCATGGTTTGCCTAGGGCTTGCATGCAAACTTCCCATGTGTGTGCCACTGGGAAGTCAGCCACTGAATCTTAGGCTGTGATTTAGCCCCCAAGATGTGCAGAAGCAGCTCTGATCTGACCACCTGCTCAGTGCATGTTTGGTGTTTGCTGCACAGCTCTCACATATGAAGCAAAGCATGCCATAGACTGCAGTGATTTAACTCGATGAGAAAACATCCTTGTCATTTTGGATCAATATGGTGACTGGGTTTTACTGGTGTTTTTCCTATGTGTATAGTTAGCCCCCAAAACCAAGAGAAAACATCATATTTTCTGTTTCATTCGCTGCCATGGTTTTTTTTTTTTCATATTTTTTTTGCAACNTCCTGCCTGCTGGGACACCATTCTTTTTATACAAATTATATTAGAAATACTGAAAAACTAAACCCTAACTGCCTCGCATTCAGCACGGTGAAGTATCAGCAGTTCACCTCCTACTGGGACTGTCCTTGCCTTCTATAAAGTCCCACAAAGATATTTCTTCTTCTTAAAATGCTTGAGATATTTGGAATGATAAAAATACATTAAAATCAGAGAGACATTTATCTATCAACTCTTTTTGCTTTTACCTTCATGGGTTATTTTTCTTCTTGGAGCAGAGGGGAGAAAAAAAATTAGACTGTATTTGAAAAGTTTCCACTGTAATGAAGGACTATGTGTAACAGCACAGGGGGAAGAGAAGAAAATCTCATGAATATGCAGAAGCAAAGGAAAAAGGAAGTCTGCATGGGAGTAAATAATAGTTATATTTAACCAACTCTAAACTGGAAGTATCACAAAGGCAAAGGAAAAAGCCCTCCACAAGTTTCTGAGGCTGCACTTCCCTAAAGAAAGCTCCATCAAGCAGTCAGAAGCATGGAAAAGAGCACAATACTTGGCCTTCAGCCCAAGTGCAATACACCCTGCTGGAGAACATGCTGCCAGAAACTCCTTCCTTCTTTCCCTTGGTTCTGTCTAGTGAGTTCCATGCCCTGCAATGGCACACACTGCACCTTGCCATGAGATTGTCCTTCCTGTAAGTCAAGGGCAGGAATCAACACAGGGATCTGGATCCTACTCAGCAAAGGCAGGTGAGGATCAGGCCTGTGCAGCTCCTCCAGGTGGTGAAGGGTTGCTGGCTGATGTGGATATTTTGCTGGATTTCATAATTTCTTTCTTTTTTCTCTTGATCAGTAAGGAGACTGATTCTATAACGTTATACCTAAATGGCTATGGCTTCTTATGTTCTGACTCCAAAGATCAACTAACCTGAAGAAATGTATGGCTCAGAATTTACCTCCTGGAGACTATTAACTTCAGTTTTGCTGTTCATTAGGAAGCACAGCCAACTAGCATGTCTGGTTATCACATACTCAAAAACATGACATGCAGCAGCTCTCTTCAGATTTTAGTGTTTCAGAATGACAGCAGTTAAGGCCACTAGGAGACAAAATTGTTTACTCATTAACATTCTTCCAAATTAATAAATTGATGAAACTACTGAACATCCACCAGATTTCTAGCGAGCAAGGCTTGCAGTTTTGAAACTATCATATCAATTTCAAAATAGCAATTCCATGCCTTTGGTCTCAGTGTCTTCTACAGAATGGGCTGAGGTTAATTGCACTCTCTCTCTTTCTCTCCCTTCCCTTCAGATGAACTCTGGCAGCACTGTACAGAAATCCTAATTGGAATACATGGTCTGTTTCCATACACTTCAGTGTGCATGATTTCAAAGCAGCTGCACTATTTTCAATCAAAACCTTTAGGAAAAAAAAAAAAAAGTCTTTTAAACCTTAAATTAAAATAAAAGATGTCAGGATAAATGAGATGATCCTTCTTTTGTAGTACTTTAGAAAATATTATCCAGTGATCCATTTCAGCCTAAGTAGCCACACTGACAGTATAATGAAGTTATCCATCTAAAAGACAATTTTCAGGGAAAAATAGGTTCTCCAGCTGCCTATTTTTCTTCACTCCTTTCCTATTGTCTTGTTTACATTTACATGAAACAATCCAATTTTCTGCCTCGCTTGTAGCATCTCTATAGCCAGACAGTGAAAGCACTGCCCTAGAAGCTGCCTCTAAACCCTTTCCACAGACAAAAATAACACTTCAAATTCATCCTACAGGGGGATAGACCTCAGAATTCCAACTCGGGAGCAAGTGTAGTGACTAGATGAACTGTGTGCATGGTTTGCCTAGGGCTTGCATGCAAACTTCCCATGTGTGTGCCACTGGGAAGTCAGCCACTGAATCTTAGGATGTGATTTAGCCCCCAAGATGTGCAGAAGCAGCTCTGATCTGACCACCTGCTCAGTGCATGTTTGGTGTTTGCTGCACAGCTCTCACATATGAAGCAAAGCATGCCATAGACTGCAGTGATTTAACTCGATGAGAAAACATCCTTGTCATTTTGGATCAATATGGTGACTGGGTTTTACTGGTGTTTTTCCTATGTGTATAGTTAGCCCCCAAAACCAAGAGAAAACATCATATTTTCTGTTTCATTCGCTGCCATGGTTTTTTTTTTTTCATATTTTTTTTGCAACTTTCTAAATGGGTGTGTACAAATCAACCTTGCATTTATGTGTGTGTTATGGAGTGGAGTGTTGTTTATCCAAACAGATTTGACAACAGAAAAGTTGCACAGAAATTAGAGCAAGAAATGAAATTCATGAATCTATGCAGATCTACACCAGACCTAATATTTCTGCACACGTGTCCTGTAAAAACAGAGCTGCTGTAAAGAGGAAAAAGACAGATCCTAGCATGGTTATGTCACCATATTGAAATCTCTGTGGCATTGAGACTGTGGTCCACATTAAGCATTTTTCCATGTTTTGTTTTGCTGTTTCAAACTACTAGAAATCATTCCATTCGACCAAATTTTCCATCCTGATTTTTATTCCACAACATATTGAATTGCTTTGCCTTTAGTACAAGAGACAGTGGTGGTGGGTGCAGGATGTTCAGCCTCTCTCTGAAGGGATCTGCAGCAGTGACTGAGATGTGTTCTAGTACCAGCCTTAGGCAGCACTTCCATCATCAAACAAAGAAAATAGAAAAACCCACCAAAAATTTGTTACTGTCTTTGAGAAGAATTTCTTTTCTTCTTCTATGTATGGCACATGTTTACATTCAGGCCACTTTAGGGATTGTTTTGGGAAGGAAAAGCTGCCTCCAGTTCTATTTATAAGCACTGTGGTGGTAGCTCTGTGAATCACTTAAGCCTGTTTTTGACTTTGAAAGCCTTGGGGACGTGATTAAACTCAGAGATTAATTATATATTGTTACCACCAAGCCTTCATTAATAACACTTCCCCCTGCTGAAGTTAGCTGCAGGTAGGACAGCAGAAGAGTGCACTGCTGGGGAATTAATGCCTCAGAAATGTAGTGTAGCCACTCGAGTGCAAGACTTGCTTTCATATTTTAATTTCTTGATTCTTTTTGTTGTTTTGTTGGGGTTTTTTTCTCTGAGAACTTAAGCAGCTTTTATGCTTCCTCCCAGTAGTAATCATCACCATTAGTTATTTTTGAGTGTTAGGAGTAAAATGCCAAAAGCATAAAAAAGACAGAGCTGTATTTTTTGAACCATCTTCTGGTTTCAGTTAATCTTGTGCCCCTGCTGAGTAGTGCCACCTAATTCAGCAGCAGACCAAAGCAAGATCACTAGTGCAGTGCAAGAAAATTTTCATCTGAGAAGTTCTTCAGGTACTGGGGAAGCATAAAGTGATACTAATTGTATTCCTAGTGTAATTAAGACAATTACCTCCGTAGTTCAGACGTAGTTCTTGCCCCATGCATTTTCATGATTCACAAGGATTTCCATACATCAGTTCCTCAACTGGAATGTTAGGAAACAGAGAATGGTTTTATCTGGCAAGATTTCACTGCTTTTTTCCATGAGAAATCCAGCCCATAGTGTGTAACTTGGTATGTCACAATCTGCTCCCAGGCAGCCTGGTTTTGGTCGAGTTGTAGAGAGCTCACCCCCCCAGAAAAAAGCCATGTAGCTATAGAAATGCCTGCACAAAGCTTCAATCCATGCTGCTGTTTTCATGAGCATTGTTGCATTGCTGGAAGGTCCATTATAGTCAGAAGACCATCTCACAGCATCCCTACCATAAAACACTACAGTACTGCAGCAGGAATGCATGATGTAGGTGCATGCTGGAATAT
The DNA here is from genome assembly GCA_013401355.1 of Ceyx cyanopectus. NCBI lineage: Eukaryota > Metazoa > Chordata > Aves > Coraciiformes > Alcedinidae > Ceyx > Ceyx cyanopectus. The sequence continues at coordinate 45,676 of VYZU01020286.1, read as the reverse complement.
CCCTTAAGATTCAAAAGGCTCACACATTTCCATCAAATCTCTGCTTATTAATTCATTTTCCATGATCAAACACATTTCACTGAAAAAGCTTCTTTTTATTTTTTTAAAATTTTTATTTTTCATGATTTCCAGTTGCTCACAAATAGTGTAATTTGGGAGGGGGAAGCTTGTTTCTGCTTTTGCTTTAACAGATTCTTCATACATTTTGTATCACATGTTGAAAACTCAATGTAAAGGAAATAAAGCCCACAAATACCTAGCTAATTCAGGTCTACGTCATTCCTCCAATCAGCATCTTGCTGGAAAGAAAGGAGAAACATGGCATATATCATAGGTAGGTATGATTTTCCCTATGGTGCAACCTAGAGGGTTAGGGCAGGAGAAGCAATGCTGTGACACAAATGTTTTGGTAAACAACACTCCTCTACAGCTCACCTGGACACTCAGTGATTCATTCTGCTACTGCTTTGTCTTGCTGCAAGTGCTCAGACTGCCAGCAGTGATAATTATTGCCAAGGTCCTCATGCCAAAAGTCTCCTTTTTGACAAGCAAATGCCAGCTGTTTGATGAGCAGTGTGTTCTGTAGTATGGCACTTGAATTTCTCAACCCCAGGTACTGCCAGTTGAGTGCTGGGATGCCCATTAAGCCAGCAGTGAAAGTTCCTGGCCTGATCCTTACCTGCCACAAGAAAATATAATGGAAAATGTAGATGGTGATCAGTTGTTGTCAGTGCATGGTCAGTGAGGACATAATTCTCATTACTGAGAAATGCCAGGAGGTCAGATGTTTGGTACTTTAATTGACACTAATTATTGATGGATATATTTAATGCTCTAGATAAAATTTTCTCATTCACAACTACTAGACTTTTCATTTACTTTTCCCAAGACAAATTAATGTTTTGGGTGTTGGTTGGAGGTATTTTTGGTTTCTGTTCTGNGCAGTGTGTTCTGTAGTATGGCACTTGAATTTCTCAACCCCAGGTACTGCCAGTTGAGTGCTGGGATGCCCATTAAGCCAGCAGTGAAAGTTCCTGGCCTGATCCTTACCTGCCACAAGAAAATATAATGGAAAATTTATTTTCATTTTTTGGGGGGGATGGGGGTTGAGAAGGAATATTACTTTGTGCCAAATCTTTGCAGGTAGGGATTGGAAACAAACATTGAGTGTCCTCTGTAGGAATGTCAGATTGTGGAGGCTGTACTATAATTAGCAAGAATATAATTATCAGGGAGTTCATTTCTTTTCAGATAAAGTAATGAAAAACCCTGTTCTGCCTTGGTTATCTATAGATTTCTGTGATCTCAGTTAGTGTAAAACCCAACAGCACTGAATATTTAGTGTGTTTATAATATTCCTTCTNCTTAAGCCTGTTTTTGACTTTGAAAGCCTTGGGGACGTGATTAAACTCAGAGATTAATTATATATTGTTACCACCAAGCCTTCATTAATAACACTTCCCCCTGCTGAAGTTAGCTGCAGGTAGGACAGCAGAAGAGTGCACTGCTGGGGAATTAATGCCTCAGAAATGTAGTGTAGCCACTCGAGTGCAAGACTTGCTTTCATATTTTAATTTCTTGATTCTTTTTGTTGTTTTGTTGGGGTTTTTTTCTCTGAGAACTTAAGCAGCTTTTATGCTTCCTCCCAGTAGTAATCATCACCATTAGTTATTTTTGAGTGTTAGGAGTAAAATGCCAAAAGCATAAAAAAGACAGAGCTGTATTTTTTGAACCATCTTCTGGTTTCAGTTAATCTTGTGCCCCTGCTGAGTAGTGCCACCTAATTCAGCAGCAGACCAAAGCAAGATCACTAGTGCAGTGCAAGAAAATTTTCATCTGAGAAGTTCTTCAGGTACTGGGGAAGCATAAAGTGATACTAATTGTATTCCTAGTGTAATTAAGACAATTACCTCCGTAGTTCAGACGTAGTTCTTGCCCCATGCATTTTCATGATTCACAAGGATTTCCATACATCAGTTCCTCAACTGGAATGTTAGGAAACAGAGAATGGTTTTATCTGGCAAGATTTCACTGCTTTTTTCCATGAGAAATCCAGCCCATAGTGTGTAACTTGGTATGTCACAATCTGCTCCCAGGCAGCCTGGTTTTGGTCGAGTTGTAGAGAGCTCACCCCCCCAGAAAAAAGCCATGTAGCTATAGAAATGCCTGCACAAAGCTTCAATCCATGCTGCTGTTTTCATGAGCATTGTTGCATTGCTGGAAGGTCCATTATAGTCAGAAGACCATCTCACAGCATCCCTACCATAAAACACTACAGTACTGCAGCAGGAATGCATGATGTAGGTGCATGCTGGAATATCCCTTAAGATTCAAAAGGCTCACACATTTCCATCAAATCTCTGCTTATTAATTCATTTTCCATGATCAAACACATTTCACTGAAAAAGCTTCTTTTTATTTTTTTAAAATTTTTATTTTTCATGATTTCCAGTTGCTCACAAATAGTGTAATTTGGGAGGGGGAAGCTTGTTTCTGCTTTTGCTTTAACAGATTCTTCATACATTTTGTATCACATGTTGAAAACTCAATGTAAAGGAAATAAAGCCCACAAATACCTAGCTAATTCAGGTCTACGTCATTCCTCCAATCAGCATCTTGCTGGAAAGAAAGGAGAAACATGGCATATATCATAGGTAGGTATGATTTTCCCTATGGTGCAACCTAGAGGGTTAGGGCAGGAGAAGCAATGCTGTGACACAAATGTTTTGGTAAACAACACTCCTCTACAGCTCACCTGGACACTCAGTGATTCATTCTGCTACTGCTTTGTCTTGCTGCAAGTGCTCAGACTGCCAGCAGTGATAATTATTGCCAAGGTCCTCATGCCAAAAGTCTCCTTTTTGACAAGCAAATGCCAGCTGTTTGATGAGCAGTGTGTTCTGTAGTATGGCACTTGAATTTCTCAACCCCAGGTACTGCCAGTTGAGTGCTGGGATGCCCATTAAGCCAGCAGTGAAAGTTCCTGGCCTGATCCTTACCTGCCACAAGAAAATATAATGGAAAATGTAGATGGTGATCAGTTGTTGTCAGTGCATGGTCAGTGAGGACATAATTCTCATTACTGAGAAATGCCAGGAGGTCAGATGTTTGGTACTTTAATTGACACTAATTATTGATGGATATATTTAATGCTCTAGATAAAATTTTCTCATTCACAACTACTAGACTTTTCATTTACTTTTCCCAAGACAAATTAATGTTTTGGGTGTTGGTTGGAGGTATTTTTGGTTTCTGTTCTGCATTTATTTTCATTTTTTGGGGGGGATGGGGGTTGAGAAGGAATATTACTTTGTGCCAAATCTTTGCAGGTAGGGATTGGAAACAAACATTGAGTGTCCTCTGTAGGAATGTCAGATTGTGGAGGCTGTACTATAATTAGCAAGAATATAATTATCAGGGAGTTTATTTCTTTTCAGATAAAGTAATGAAAAACCCTGTTCTGCCTTGGTTATCTATAGATTTCTGTGATCTCAGTTAGTGTAAAACCCAACAGCACTGAATATTTAGTGTGTTTATAATATTCCAATTGAACAGCTGAGGGTCTGAGGCACTAAAGGGGTTACTCAAAACACCCCCAATGCCTGGGGCAGGTAGAGAACATGAACATACATCTTTGGCTACCTTCCTCTCATCCAGCCTGCATCTTTCCCATTCTTGCAGTGATGATGGGATCAGACACAGAACAGTGTTTTTGTTATTTCCTGGGCCAGAGGGATGTTCCAGGAGAGCAAAGCAATGATTTTAAAGGAAGTTCCACCCATACAAGCACTTGATTAGCTCTTTGACAGGATCTAATTTTGAAGTCACTGGTTCTTGTTAGAACTTAGTTCTTGTGGTCACAAGAACATCTGTGATATGTACAGTGTTAAAAAAGCCTAGCTCTGCCTCTGTTATTTGGACACCCTTAGCAGATTGCTGAAGCCCTTGGGCCTTGGCCTGCACAGGTGATGTCTGCAGGATGGAGGCTGACTCCTGGTATTTTCTGGTTTGAAGTAGTAATAAAAATAGGATGAATTTGTCTTTAAACACTAGTTGTGCATGTTGCTGTAAGGTATTTTTAGTGGCAATTTTATGGTTTCTGTGGATATATGGACAGAGGAAAGGACCCAACACTGGTACATGTGGTTGATGAACTAGCTGACTTTTTTAAATCTAAGTTTTGTGCTTAACAGTTCTCTAGTGGTGACAGAAAATTTCCACTCCATGCTCTATGTCAGCCTTAGAGAACAAAATTCTTTGTCCACAAGTGTTGTTCTAAATGAGCAAAGGACAGACTTTCTCCCCAGCTGTTACAAGAGCAAGTCATGAACTGGAAGAGAGAATGTGTGAACTGAAAGAGAAGCCACTGGCAGATGGTGCTTCTGTAGGTAGATCAAGGTGTGCAGGTTGGGGAGGTGGAGGACAATCATAATGCAAATCTTGATGCACTCTCAGGAGTTCTGTCAAGTGTTGGATTAGCTCAACAGCCCTGTTTTGGAGGAGGTTTAGGCATAAAAAAGGGTGACCCTGCTCTGGCAAGGGAGTTGGACTCGATGATCTCTGGAGGTCTTTTCCATCCCCCACTGTTCTTTGATACACAGTCTCCTGTGGACTCCCCTTAAATCTTAGTAGCACATATTTGGATATTTGAGACTGAAGTGTCTTGAAAAGCCAGTAGCTAAAACTTCATGGCTTGATTGCCGTAAGTGGTAACAAGTGAAGGCTCAAAAATACTTCAGAAACATGCAAATTAGAAAGCTTATTAATTAAATGAGAATCTGACAACACTTAACTAAATTTTCTGTAATGTTATAGCTTTGCCACACATTCAGGTTTACTGATAGCAAAAATAAGTAGTTTTCCTAAAGAAAAAGGGGTACAGACCTCAGATGTGTTTCAAAAGGACCGCACAACTTCCCAGTGAATAACCTAATTTTGATCTGTATTGATAAACTTCAGTTGTCATGGAGATCAGCAGGCTAGAGACTGCCCAGTGTCCAAGGCTGTGCATCTTCAGGAGTCACCTTCACGATTTGGGTGCAGCATTATAGCCTTTTTCAGGATAACTTACTGGGAATGATGATGGTTTTGGAGAGTCAGGGAAATTTTCAGAAGCCTTGAATTGAGAGCTGACTTGGGAGATCCAAATCAGACCATTCTGGTTGTTTTCCCTTTCCCTCCTGCACTGCCCACAGCTGCGTTTGTTGGTTTGGATGCACTGTTAGGCTGAAAGGGATAGAGCCAAAATTGTGTCTGTTCCCCCAGCTGGTTTCAACCTTTGTTTCTTTGGATGGGGTACTTAGTGTAAAGGGAACCTGGAGCTGAAGCAACTGCTCACGCAGCAGCTTTGGTGAGGCTGCAGCCAATGGGAATAATTCTGACATCTCTGATCTTGAACGTGCTTTCAATTCACAGCAAAGCTTGATGCCCACCAGTATCCATGGTCTTCCATCTACTTTTCACTACCATCGACCTTTTTGCCTCTATCATCTGAGAACAAAAGGAGTTTAATTTCCCCTCAGTGTCTCTGCTTCTCCTTGCCATTGATTTCTCGTGTCTCACTAGCATGCTTCACATCCAGTGGGTTGAGTTTTACAGCTGAAGAATGATTAGGATGTTGTCCAAGCAGGTGCATAGTCCTCAGAGGCTGAGGTATGGAAGGGACAAGAAAGATGGTGCTGGCACAGTGCAGGCTTTTTCATCTGGAAGGGTATACCAAGTAAGGGAGGTGAGGCAAAGCAATCTAACTGGAGCTTCAGAGCTGCAAATTACATGAACTCATTGTAGCTGCACTGGTGCTGAGCTCACAGGACCAAGACCTGTCTGTAATGCTTGAAAATCTACCTCTTGTGGCAGACAGAGACTATAAATACTCTGGATTTTACTAATTTAGTTTTACTTTAAGAACAATGAGCTAATCGTATGCTTAGCTATTTTATGTCTGGATTTGGATGTGTGTATCCTTCATTTCAAGCAGGAAACCTATATTCAAAACCATTTAAGAATCTCATTTGGTGTGGTACCTTTTTCTTACTAAACATGCTATTGTCTTGTACAGTGCAGTTCAGTTCTGTTACTGCACCTCCATCAGAATTACTCTATAATTCATGACATTAGTCTGTGCTCTGGAGTCTGCAAGAATAATCCAGCTTGTTAAACAAGGTCCCCAGAGCTAATACAGAAAGATCAGGACATTTAGTCTTGAAGCTACAGTTTATTTAAAGACTGGTTTTGATGGAACTATTCTGCTCTTTACTATCAGCTTTCCTTTCTAGAGCACAGCTAAATATTTAGCTTTATCTCTGCATTATTTGGACTCTGATGGTTTTCTCCATCCTTGCCTTATAGAAGTTAACAAAGCCAAGAGCAGTGTAGAGATGATTTTTAGCTCTCTTTGACCATTCTGTTTCATCTTCAAGCCTCAGTTCTGTGGAAAGGTCAGAAATATTGGACAAAAAAAGTTCCAGTTCAAATTCATATTTGTTGTTAAACAGTAGTTTCCAGCCACAGCTACAGTCTGCCAGCAGTAACCTGTCTCAGCCTCTGGAGAGGTGGTGCTGGTTTCCTCACAGACATGTTTCTGTGTCAAATTATTGTTGTTGCCATCCTAGTTTTCAGTTACAATAGAATTAATCTAACTGTAGTGGAACTAAAAGTTTGTATTTTACTCATGTAAAGTTCAGTGTTCCAAAGTGGTTACATCTGATCTGTAAGTCCAGAGTTTTTGTGACCACAGTTGGTGTTTTGGCTGGAAAACAAGTGTAGTTTCAGGAAATCCTTAGCTGTTGAGTAGAGAGGACAAGAAATCTCCCAACCTGTAACAGCATCAGCAGTAGGTAAGCAGACAGTAGAGCATAAATTATAGATTGTGTGGATCAATTTAATTATTTTTTCCTCTCTCACCCATAGACTCTCTCTACTTTCACTTTGATTAACTTCTTACTGTATTTCCAGTACTTTATTTCATTGATTTGTTTTAACATTTCTTTTCCTGCTGCTACAGATTTGCCAATCCTATTTGTTGTGAGGTTACACAGAATTACTTGAGCAGGGTGCACAAAGACTCTTAAGGAGGCACAGCTTTAATATGCATGGATCAAGTCCTACCTTTATTGTGTTTTCCCAATGAATTCCCCTTCAGTATAGTCAGAGACAACCCATGAACTCTGTCATTCCCTGGGTGCTGTTAGGGACTTCAACCCAGAATCCTGATCTTTTCCATTGTGGACTACATAGGCTTGGTGCCAGAGCAAAACTTCATTCCCCTGAAGCAACAAGTTCATTTTACTTCTCTTAAGCACCCCAGAGAAACCTGCAAAGCCTTTAGAACTGAACTGCAGCCACCTTTGCCTCAAAGCTGTGTACTCTCTCATTTGCGTTAACTCTCCAGACGTCAAGGTGCTGCAGTCTGACAAGAAGGTCTGCAGCCATGTCGTACATCACTCATTTCATCCTGGGAATGTTTAACTTTTTCTTTCCCCTTCCACCCTAGCACCCTCCCTCTTCCTCCCAGATGCAGCTGCAGTCCCTGCCCAGGACACATGCGGTGAGGCTCAGCTCGTTTGCCTTTAGCTGTCTCGAGTCTCGTTTTTAACCTAAGCAGTCCAGTCGTCGTGTGTGGTCAAACTGGGAGCCCAGAGCACCTCCATAAGACAAAACATCCCGTGTGTCTTAGACGCCTCTGTTCCCCAGGTCAGCTCAGCCTCTGGAAGTGCCTGTTTCTTTCCATGGTTCAGTGAGTTCAAGGTGACAGTTCACTCTAAATTCATCTCGGCTGCGTATAGCTGGATGTGACCAGTTCCATCCTCTGTGTGCCCACTGAGGGCTCAGGATCCTGCCCTAATTCATGTAGTGTTTTGATATCTGTAATCTCATTTATATTAATTTTGTCTTACTTGGCTATTTTTTCCACCTTCTCTCTTCTTTCATTTCTTTCTGGTTCCTGCCTCCTCTGTCTCTTTTCTCTCTTCCACCAATGTTTTGACCTCTACAATAAGTAAATTATTAAATACACAATCAAGGGGGATGGGAAAGGAAAGGAAATTTCTATTAATCCTGTACTCTGGTTAGGATTTGGGATAACTTTACAGTATCTAACATCAGAGAGATGATTCTACCTAAACTGGATAGGAGATCAGAAAAATGTTTACAGCACTAGAATATTAATGTCTTCCTAAGAAGTGCTAGGAAAGCTTTCCATCAGAAGCCCATGTCTAAACGTCCCCTCACTGGGTGGGGAACAGCAGTGAATTCTTAGATACTGTTCCCATAAGCACATCTATTCTTTTTGATAATTCTGGCAAATATCAAAGTGCTGTCATGTTAGGTCTACTCACTAGAAAAAAAAAGCCTTTAATGAAAATCAATCCCTGCCAAATAAAACGGGACATAAGCAGTAAAGAAAATAGAGGTGGGGATTTTTTTCCCCCTATTACCATGGCAACATGAAGCATGTCATTGAAGAACACAACCCCTACAACACACCATGACTAGGAGTTTGCAAAGTGTTCATTGATTTGTAGATGTTTCATTTGCAGATTATGTACTTTAAAATGACTCCATAAGCACTGCTTTTCTACACAGGCTGAGCAGCAACCCTCTTGTGACAAAAACTGGTCTGATAAAATGTGTTTCAGATCAGGTGATGAAAAAAATGATCGAGGCACTCCAAATCCATAGTCATTTCTGAAAACCTCAGGTATGTTAAAAAGGAACTATCTCTAAAACTTCCCTTCTTGCTTTTGATCAGTCTCAGCTGACACTTCATGCACAGCTCAGCATTGTGAAAAGCAGAGGTGGTGCAAAATTCTATCACAGAAATGAATATTGGAAAAGGAGCAGTCATTTTCATATTTAATTCCTTAGCATCATTCAAGAAATGAGATTCACTTTGCAAGGTGAACCATGATGGCTGTTTCTGTTTGCTGGGTGTGTGCATGTCACGTTACTATGTTCTGTCCAACTTTGATGCTATAATCTTTAATAACAGCACAGTTGGCAGGTTTTGATTACCCAGAAGGAAAAAAAAAAGAAACCATACCAAAAAAAACCTCTAAAATAGGATTGTCTTAAAGGAGTTAACAGTAGGGGGAAATTTAGTCTGTTTTCAATTTATTCTATTTTACTGCTCAGTTTATAAACTGCATCTTCCATCTGTGGGTAGGGGAGCACAAATCTTAGACTATGCCTATTAGCAGAGTAACAGAAACAAGAGTTTTATTTGTCTGAATGAAGTTAGATGTTTGCCTTGGAGGGAATTGCTTTAAAAAATCATCATATTATCCTTTATAGCCAATGGAGACTTAGCCAGGGTAGTCAGTGGTGTTTGTGCTGGTCATCCCATCCTAAAGTGGATGTTTAAATGGGTCAGATAACTGACCAATAACTGAGTATTTCTCTCTCGACTGCTTATTCTCTCTGATGATTCTCTACAGACCAAGTGTGCCCAGTTTAATTAGATGCCTATACCGTAAATATCCAACCTTCCCTGAAATGAATCCCACCAAAACAACCATGCATTGAAAACAAAAAATACAAAAAATCCCCTTTGGAAGTTGACAAGAATTACTGTCAATTCTCATGTTTTTCAGTCCATCATAATGATAGAAAATCTCTTACAGGGTCCATCCAAATGCCTCCCCATGTTATTCCAGATTACCCTTCTTAGCAGTTGATTTAAATTAGCCTCTCAGGCTAGTTGTAAATGGAAACATCCCATTCTCCACAGCAGCTTTCTCTAGAATACAGCATGTAGAGACACCATGGTCCACAGTTGTTTGTATCTGCTGCTTTTATGACCAACCCTGTCCTGAGTGTGTGACAAAAAACAAGCAGTGGCTCTGAATTACTAGTCAGACACTCTGTTTCCAGACTGAACTCCCCTCCCACCATACATCAAGAAAACTGGGCAAAAAAAGTGCTTTTGGATCCCTACTAGCAGCCTTCACGAAACGAAAGAATCCACACTACCTTAGGTGTGAAAAAGAGGAACATCTGACCCAACTTCATCTTAGATAAATCTCCATCTGACAAGTTTCTGTTTCTATCCAATTGTCCTCCACGAGCGTGCAGTCAACTTCTTCCTTTTACTGTCCTGTGCCCCCTGTGCAAACACCAGGCTGCCAAGGTCACGTGCAGTCAACTTCCATTTACTGTCCTGTGCCCCCTGTACAAAACCAGGCTGCCAAGGCCACCTGTACTTTGGATGAGTAGCGCTGCCTCCTGCCTCCAGGTCGTTCCATCTTTGGTTTGTCTGTGGATCAACACATCCCAATCACCAGCGCCAGCTGCCGCATTTTACCTCTTTTTGTTGTTGTTGCTGCCGTTGTTGTTCATTTTTTTTCTTTTTGCTTGGGTGGAGCAGCTGGGTTTGTGCTGGGATTCCATTCTGCCCGTGTCCGCTTCCCATCGCCGTGCCGTGTGTCTCATGAAATGTGTTTGAAGTGACCTACCTTGGCCTGTTCACGAGATGCTGAAAAAAATGCTAATCTTGTCATATTTAGCAGCTGCGTTCAGAAATGCTACTGTAAGCCTAAGAGGGCTAACCAGCACTCTTGCAAGATGTCAGAACTATCCACCATTACCCTGTAAGTGTGCGCACTGCCGTTACCGTGTTTGTCTGACGCATGTTGGGTGGTAGCAGAGGGGTCCTCGCCGCCGAGCAGACCCTCCGGTGGCTCTCGTTGCATGGACAATGTTGGTGTTCTTGTTCTGTGCTTTTGCTGACGCGCCACGATTCGAGGGTTTTCAGGTTTGGCGTTGGTTTTCCTAACGACTGTGTCATTCTGGCTGCTGCTGGTTCTGGTTCTGAGCAGTGTGTGCACAGAAACTGTTGAGAGTCGCCCAGCGGGCGGGCGAGCGCTGGTGGGACTGCGAGTAAAGGGTGCACCTGAAGGTTTGCTGGAACAACGGGCAGGGTGAGAGCGAGTGAGTGGGATGCTCAGCTGGTGTGAAACAGCTCCTGGCCACTGAGCAGAGTGGAGTGGTGTTGGTGTCCCTAGCAGGGTGAGGAAAGGCTAAGGGTCAGCTCATATCAGCTAATCTATTGCGTGCCCAGGCAGAAGTTAATGTCAGAAGATTTACTTAGGGAGAGTGAGGCTTCTAGCAAAGAGAGTAAGTGCCATTTAGTCCAGAGATAAGTGAATTAATCACTTGCTCACACTGCACCTCGCTCTCTGTTACCTGTACAAGCCCTCAGGATTCATTTAGGTGAGGCACGCCCCTCAGAAATCTATTACACAATGTTTCCTAGTGAATTCCCCTGAATTTCACAGCAGACTGATCAAACTCTCTAGGATGTCCTGCCACACAGGTCCAACATTTTACTCATTTGCTAACAGCCAGTAGTTATCCTTGACACCAGTAATGAAAAATTATGGTTTTATAACTTTTTGCTGCATATTTTGCTATGTTTCATAGGTAGAGAAGCCCCCTAACATTTTAAATATGAAAAATCTTTTTCTCAGTGATTTTACATCTTCAGGTATTTAAGAAATAGACCAATGCAGATATTCAAAAGCTGCAGCCAACAGACTGACACTGTGCAAAAGCAGGTAGAAGAAACTGAGCATAGAACAGTCAGCAGATCTAATTCTACTTCAAGAGAAGTTTGAAATCTAATAAGTTGGGAAAAACTAGGACCTCTATTTAGGAGATAGTTTGAAATATGAACTTAATTTCTTAATCTACAACCTGATGCAGCACAGACTTCATGTTGGGCCTTTGCAGAGAAGCAAATAACACGCTAAGTGCAGTGTTGAGAATGAAATCAGACTGACAACTCTCTTGGGTGGAATCTTCTACCTTGTCGATAGCAAGAATGTTTCAGCCCAAAGAGGAGCCCAGAGAAACTCTGTGATCCTACAGAGGCACTTGGCTCTTGGAAAAGACATGTAGGTGTCAGGGACATTACTGAGGTTCCTGAAAGTCACTTCTTAATTATGTTTAGCATCCTTTTCATTAGAATAGGTACTTTGGTTAATGAAACATGAGTTGTATTAATCATTTCATTACTAAGACATCCTGTATCTTTATGGCTTGATCTTTATCCTGCTATTTGAAATATTGCCATGATTATTTTTGTACATATTAGTCACTGAGTTGTGGACAAAGAGATGGGATTCCTGTCATCTAAATGGTGCAGCAATCCACATGACCAACTCAGTCCAGATTCCCTTTGTAGTCATTGGAGAGACTTAGGATGTGATAAGGCCTTCCTTGGGAACACAGGATTTGTCCTTGCAAGTAAGTGCTTGTTACTCTTTTTTTGGCAATAAGAGAAGCTGCAATTAATTTAACTAAACTAGATGTAATCATTGCAGATAGCTCATAACTTTAAGCTAGTCAATCTACACTAGCTGATTCATTCCAAGTGGCATCATCACATATCCATCTCAGCAGCTCTTACAGTTGTATCTGCAGATTCTGAGTCTGGAGATACATCTCTGTATCACATTCCCAGGAGCTGGAAGAACCTACCTGGACCATTTAGAACTCACTGGTCCTTGTTCCCTATTGCACAGTTGTTCAAAGTATTTTTTTTTTCCATCTGTGTTTTAGATCACAGCATGAATCTGTCTCCTAAAGACCTGTTTTAAAATGAGGAGGAACACACTGTAATATCCAGTAGAAACCAGTGGGAATTCTACTCAGCAATGGGACAAGATGTGTATTTTCACTTCCAGTTCATGGCAGTTACATCCTGTATAATATCCATAGACACCTCTTAATAAATGTGGATATGCATGCAATAGGAAAACATGGTTTCTTCAGAGACTCATCAAACTTGGACAACCTTCCTACTTTCTGTTCTTTTTACCATAAAGATGTCTCTCCATAATTCACTAGAGGAGTGAGGAAGGGCAGAGAGGACACCAGCACCTGTGTCTGTTTGCACTAACATTGTGGAAAGGCCACATTCATAGCTGTGCTATTGGAGAAAATCTCATTTAAACTGTAAGGAAAAAAAGCTGAAAAAATAGAATGTCATTCTCAACAAAAATTGAAATACATCTTCCTTTTTTTTTAATTAACCTTAAGACATTCTTCTGCCTGTTGGAATGCAAACAAGGCTTTTGCTAGACCTTGTGGGGAACGTGTCCCTTCTAAACAGCCAGTTTAAGCTCGGCTGAGTGATTATTGCCAGCACAACCTTTGGGTTAGTGCCCTGAGTTTCTTGCTTGTCTGAGAGTGGGAAGAAAAGATCTCTTTGGCTGCTACTTTGCTGAGAATCTTGCTGTGTCCTTTAACATCTTCATTTCACCGCTGCATATAAACTTACATGTCTCACAGGTGCTGCTTTAACTCTTCTTTCTTCCTAATGCTCTTGAAAAAGCACAGTTCATCATCATCCCCACAGGCATTAGTACTTCTCAGGTTTTTCTTATCATTAAAATCCTCTTTTCCTCTTTATAGATCTTAACACTCTGTAAACTTCAGAACTTTCATGTATTTTCTTCCTGACTTTTATGACAATATTGAAGACATAATAAGTTGGTGATGACAATGTTTTTCAAGATCTTACAAACTAATAGAGTGATAAATCAGAATTAATAAACGTCAGAAAACTGACAACAGAAAAGATCTTCTGCATCTTTCCCTAAATTAATCTTCTGTGAGTGCAGTGAGATGCACTGTACTACTAGACAATTCCATTCTGACTTTTATATCAAAATATTATTTATCCTTTTGTTGTTGTCACTGATTCTGAATATAAAGAGTAATAGATTTTGAGAGAATGTACTTATTTGTCCAGTTTAGTACCTCAATATGATTTTTTAAATTATAATTTCATAGCTACTTTGGAACTTCATATGTTCTTTACATCCTTTCTTGTTTATAGAGCTACATAGAGATATATACAGACATTATCTTTCAATCTTTTTTACTGTGTTTCTGTTCCTTTTCATTAACCTGATTACATGCCCACAAAGAAAAATGAGTGGAAGGGACCTTGAAAATTCTTTTAGTCCATTACTTTGGGTCATTCCTGTAAAGCTTTTTTTTTTTCACTAGCGATCACCAAAGTTGGAGACTCTGCTCTTCAGCAGCCTGCTCCAAGGTTCTTCCTCTTGATAAAAAAACCCAACTTTTGGTCAATGATTAGAACTGTGTTCTCTGGTTTGTGGGATCTTTCACCAAGGCAAGTTGGGTGTGCATGGGACTAATGCTTCATGTGCTTAGTACAGTCTGAAGGGCCTGGTGTTTTATCACCAGTAATGCACTGGCAGGGAACTGATGTCCCATTTCCAGTTGCGGACTGAGTATGTGTGCAGTTCTTGGAGATGTGTTCATTCGGTCTTCACTTTCAGTAAGGCAAACACATCATTCTGGGGGTTATTGTTGAGCACTTAGCAAATTCTAGAGCATCTGCAGCATACCAGAGAGATAGAAGCAGAGTGAACATTTAATTCTTTAAAAGTAGGTAACTCTTCCAGAAATCTTTATGGCATTCTTAGCTTCCTTTACTTCCTTCTACCTCCTCAACTTACTTGAAAGAAATCAAACCTGTTATTTTCCCTTTGGACATGTCTTGGAATTCACTTTAGGCCACTTTGTTTACAATGAAGCACTTGCCTTATTTTCAGGTCAATATTTACTTACTCTTGGGTCTTTTATTCTGCACTATGAGCAAATGACACTGACCAAACCAAGTGTAGGTCTCAGCTGGACCCCTACTTTGGGGGAATTTCATCCATAGTTAAGTACTTACAGGTACACACATTCATTTCCAGTCCTGTTTATACCAACTGATTTTGATTTCCCTCTAAAACCTCTTTATTCTGTTGCAATGGAAATCAGGTGCACAATGGAATTACACTTAGGTTTCCAACATGATAAACTAGACCAAAATCAGGACATTGAGGAACAGTCATGAGCATCAGAACATACAGGGTTTTTTTTTTTAGCTTTATTTCTATTGCGGGTTTGGATTTTTTTGCTAAACAGAAATAAATTAAAATGCACAAAGACAAAAAAAAAAAAAGGTTAAGATACTGCCCTGGGATTAGGCAAACAGGTGAGAGGTTTGTGATTGTGTTGTGGTAGCAGTCTGAATCCCTTAGCAAGATTATCTTCCTCCTGTCTGCCATGGTAGCAAAAAATCCCTGCTTATAATAATGCAAATTAAAATAGCAGAGAGCATTAAGCATTACTAATGTGCTATTGTTGTAGCAGTGTGAAGAGGTGGGAGCAAACTGCAGTGTCTGGGAAGAAATGGGAATGTTGTCTCTTTGTCTGTGTCATGATACTGGGTATACATTTCCCAAAAGGCAGGCAACAAACTATTTGCTGTGTTTTCTTCTTGATTTAAAGCACGTGTTGTTTGTGACAAGGCTGCATTAAAGTTCTTTCACTCTGTTGTAACAGGAGACTGGCTCGCTCTACACTCCTGCTTATCCCCTTGTTCGGAATTCACTACACGGTGTTTGCTTTTTCTCCTGAAAATGTCAGTAAGCGGGAGAGACTAGTGTTTGAATTGGGACTGGGATCCTTCCAGGTGATTATACAGTGAATTCTGCTTTTGTTACAAAGAAATCTCTGTTCATTATAACTACTTTGCATGCACAGTTCTCAGACTGTGTGTTTATTCATTTATACGTAATGTTCTGTTTACTGGGATTTTGGGTTGGTTTGTTTGTTTGAACTCCAACTATTTTCCAGCATTTACTGAAGGATTTGAATCACTTTATTTTTTTTTTCTCTCCCATTTACCTAGGGGTTTGTTGTTGCTGTTCTCTATTGTTTCTTGAATGGGGAGGTAAGACTTTTAATATTTAACCTCCCTCACCCATCATCCCCATCCCATTTCCTTGTGGGATCAATTGCTATTCTAAACCTTCACTGTAACTCATCTGCCACATCCCTAACACCTTAGCCTGAACCTCACACTGTCTGAGTAAGAGAAAGAGCATGTCTGATGTCTTTATTAAATCAAAATGTTGGCCTTGCCAGGGTTGATACCCCCTAACAGAGGTAGGGACTGTACGGGTGTCTGGTTGTGTCATCCCAGCTGCAGAACTTGGCACTTGTGTCTGCTAAACCTCTTATAGTTCTTGGTAGCCCAATGTTCCAGCCTGTTGGGATGTCTCTGTAAGGTGACTGTCCCTTCTGACATGTCCACCTCACAACCCAGATGGGTGTCATCAACTTGGTGATGGTGCTTTCAATCCCATCATGAAGATGTTGAACATTGTGGGTGCAGTATCAGTCCCTGGAGGACAAGTCTAGTGACAGGCTGTCAATCTGAGTGAAAAAAATATTGTTCAGCACCCTCTGAGTGTGGCCTGTTACAACTGCCTACACATCTAGCAGAACACCCACCCAATCTGTACCTTGCCAGCTTTCCTAGGAGAAGGCTGTGGGAAACCATGTCCAGGGATTTGCTGGAGCCCAAAAAACAATTCCACTGCTCTTCCCATGTCAACAAGAACCATTGGTTTATTGTAGAAAATTATAAGGTTAGTCTGGTGTGAATTGCCTTTGGCAATTCCTTGCTGAGTTTTGCTAATCACCTGCTTCATTTGGCTTATAGATAGTTTATAGTTTACCTTTTAGTTTCTAGAAGGTCTCATTCCATTATTTTCCCAAAGTAAGATCAATAGTTTCCTGGGTCTTTTTGTGAGAAAGGAGAGAAGACAGAAAAGAGAAGGAATAGAAGTCTCTTTTGAGCCCTTCTTGTAGATTGGTATGACATTTGTCCTCTTCCAGTCATCAGGGATACCCAGTGATCTCCATGACTCTTGAAACATAAACATTAGCCTTGAGACAATGTCACCCACTGAACACCTTGGGGTGGGTTCTGTCTGGGGTCAAATTTATGTTGGTTGAGCCCCTGTGGGAGGCCACAGGTCAGCCCTTCCTCAGCTACTGATGAGGCAGCATGTGGTGTTATAGCTTTGACCTGGGGTCCACCTGCACCAGTAAAGACAGAAGCAAAGAAGGTATTGGGAACATCTGCCCTGTCAACATCATTAGTGACTTGTTTCCTTGTGCTCTGTGACCTAACTCCCCTGTGCTTTTGCTCTACTGCTCACATATCTGAAGAACCTTTTGGTGTGTTTTACTTTTTTTGGGGGTATTTTCAGTTCTAGCTGTCTTCACCTTCCTGACTGCATCTCTGCATGCCCTGGTAAGGCTCTTGTAGTCCTTGATGGGTGTTTGGCTGTCTTTCCATATCCAGTATGCTGCTGCTTAGCTTTTAAGCAAAAGCTCATTGTTAAGACATCTGGTCTTTTGTCCTTTCTTGCCCTTTGTAGGGGATGAACTGTTCTTGTGCTTCCAGGTGATTGTTCTTGAGCCTTCTTCTCAGCACTCAGAAGTTTCTTTGCTCTCCATTGAATTCCTCATAGTTGGGCTCTGAGCATATTCAGACTGGTTTGTGCATTGGTAAAACATGAACTTGAGATGACTGGACTTAGGGTTCTTGCCTTTGGACAGGTTTGGGGGAGCATTCCTTCCTGTTGTAGATGAAATCATCCATCCTGCTGCTTATGGACATGCAGGTGGCACAACCTTGGAAACTACCCCCTCACCCCCCAAGTTCTTTATTTTAAAGCACAATTCACAAGCTCAGCCAACCAGCTAGGGAAGATTCTCCTGCCTCTTCTAGGTAGGTGTATCCCATCTCTCCTCAACAGGCTGCATTCATTGAAGAACATCCTCTGTAGAAAGAAAAATGCTGTCAGTGACACAGTGTCTGCTTAGGGGTGATCTGAAAGCAGGAGGCAAAGTTCTCCCTCAACATACATCTCTTAATGGCAGGTGAGAGACAAGCTGCCTGTGTGGACAGGTTCTTTCACTACTGTCTTGGACCTTTTGGTTGCTGATTTCTTTGGTTCCTAGTTAGGTGTTTGGTAGTGGCCACTGATGAGAACAGGATCTTTTTTTCTGAGAAGTTAGCTCAAGAATCATGTTGAAGTTAGTGTTGAATAGGTCTTCCATGCACCTCTGGGCTGATCCTAAATTATCTGCAGTCAGAGACACAGAACCCAGGCTGTTCTTCCCACAGCATGGCTGGACCTCTTTCAGACATGGAGAAATCACTTGAGAAAAAGAGGAGTTTAATCATAGCCTTAAAAATATTTCTGTCAAATGGTGGGGCTTTTTCTAATCTTGATAATTTGTCAGCATGTCCTCGAGCGGCTAAGTACATAAAAAATGACCTTTTGAAGTTTCTCCCTAAAGGTGCAATCAGAAATAAAGAGAAAATGGAGGAGCTGGAAAGTCAACCGGTACTTTGCTGTGGATTTCAAACATCGTCATCCTTCTCTAGCGAGCAGCGGAGTGAACGGGGGGACACAACTCTCCATTCTGAGCAAGAGCAGCTCTCAGATTCGGATGTCCAGCATAAATGCGGAGAACCTAGTGACATGAGCAGCTAAGGAAAGCCACTCAGTCAACAAGCAAACCAAAAACCATCCCTTCAAAGAGAGAACAAGAAAAAAAATCATAGTTTTGATGGCAATGGAGGTCTTTCCTTCTTCCTTTCTCTTTTCCTTTCCCTTTTTTCTTTTTTTCCTTTTCCTTTCCCTTTTTTCTTTTTTTCCTTTCCCTTTCCCTTTTTTCTTTTTTTCCTTTCCCTTTCCCTTTTTTCTTTTTTTCCTTTCCCTTTCCCTTTTTTCTTTTTTTCCTTTCCCTTTCCCTTTTTTCTTTTTTTCCTTTCCCTTTCCCTTTTTTCTTTTTTTCCTTTTTCTTCCTTTCCTCTCTTCCCTATCCAAGGTGAAAAAGCAAAGGAAATGTGTATATATCTCTTTTTAACAGTCACTGTAAATACCCAACTGTACTCAAGGCCATTAATGGAAACCTGTTTAAAGGATAAAGAACAGGCCAAGACCACCCACTCCGTGATTTACATTTCAGAGCCTCTGCAAGTCATCCGTCGTCAGTCAAAAGTAGCAAGTGGTTGCTGTGCAGTTGTGAGCCTCGGTTGCCAAACCAGTACTAATCTGTGAATGGACATGACCACTGGTATTTTTTCAAACTGGTTTTCTATTTTACTTTGGATTTGCCTCTTTGGTTCTAGTCAGACCTATCTTAGCCTGTCCCTGTCTCTTGGCATGTGAATTTCTGCGGTGTTTCTCTTTTGAGTCGTAGGATGGAGCTACTGGGCTTGGGTTCATCAGGCCAGTGCAGGAAGAACTCCAGAAAATTAAGTTCATGGATGGATTTAGTCAGATGTTCCCAGTGGACTTAAACTGCTGTGCCAGTGTGGAGCTGCTCAGCAGTCAGGGCAGAGTGGGATCAGCTGTCTTTCTCTGCACCCAGGGACTTCTGAGAATGCTTTATGTTCTAGGTGAGATGTCTGTAAAGGCCATGCAGTGGAGATACAGCTATATTTTTGGCATTGAGTGATTGAGTGGATTCTTTGGTTAACAAAAATATTTGTCCCTTCCCTCCCACCTTAAGAGCAAAAGTCAGTTCCAGGATGGCCGTGCCCTCCAGATAATCCTCTGAACCCTCTGCATCTGGCCAAACACGGCGTGGTTTGGGTAGGGCTGTCCCAGAGAGTCTGGAGCCATTGCAACCTGGGTGACAGCTGTGTTGACTCTTCCCTGCAAGAGGCACAAGAAGGACCTGGCAAATCATCTTGGAAGGTAAAAGTCATCTCCATTTGGTGAGCAAATAACTGTGCAATGAGATGGTATGGAAGGAAAAGATAAAACCTTTGGATGACTTCCCACAGCTGGCAGTATTCTCTCTCTCTTTGGATATTGTTTGTTTGCCCAGCAATGGTCTGGCTCCTTTGAGAGGAACTAAAATGTTCTTTCAACTTTGCCTTGTAGTTAAAGCCACGACTGGTACATAGCTACTTTGATCAGATGTCAATGATGTCAATTCCTAGCAGTCCTTACACAGTGTATAAAGGCTTTGAGGACTGTCCTGTCCCAATGCTCTCTTCATTTTGGATTCACAAACTGAGATATATATATATAAAATATATATATATGTGTATGTGTATGCATATATATATTAAAAAAAAAAAAAAGAAAATGACATTTTAAATGTGAAGTTTTGAACTGAAATTAATAGCAACCAGGAAATCCAAAATTCAGGCTTATTCTTTGGTGTTGATATGCTCATGAACTAAAAAAAAAAAGTGCAGGACTCAGAATTTTAGTGTCAGATGAGTGTGAGATTTAATTTCACTGGGTTTTGTCAGTTTAGGGAAAAAACAAAGCTTTAATGTCATTTTAAGCATAAGGTTTTAAAAAGAAAGCTATTTTTCTTATTTTTAAAAGTGCAAAAAAGTCTTCAGCATTGGTTTGCTGCTCCAAGAGAAGAATTTTGTCTCCCTCTGCCAAACTCTCTGCCAAAGCCACTGAAGTTTTGTTTCGCTGCTAGATTGGAGCTTCCCCTCTGATGGGTGCTGCTAAAATTTATTTTAGAAATTTCCCAAGGAACTGTGCACTTTGCTGCCCAAAAACAGACACAGGCAAAGTCAGAACTATCAGGTAAATGCATATTTTTGCCTTTTTTAAATGTTCATCTAACATTATCTAAAGTTAGATGAACAGGTAATGTTCAGTTTTATATTTTCTGTAGCATGGACTTTCCCAGGGTATGATACTGACAATGCCATGAGCATATCACTTAAAAACAAAACCCAAAAGTATATCTTGCATGAATGGTTAGTAGCCAGTTTTCAAGCATTGCTGAATCAGAACTTGTGAGCAAAAAGTTGTTGGAGAATTACCTCTGCCTGGAGACTTTTTGTCATGTTCCAGTCCAGAGCAAGAGAGTATTTGTATCTGTTTTGCTTTTTATAGTGAGGATTTTTCTGAGCCTGCTCCTGGGTTCTGTTGTTTTCCTGGCTATCCTACAGTGCTCTGCAATGTGAGTTGGTGGATCTCAGTCCAGTGCCTCGTGGACATTTGTCCACATCTCCAAAACCACCCTCCAGTCATGCACACTGGAGACCAGTTGCTCAGCTCCATTAAAAGCAGTACAGAAAGCTGCTGTTAGCATTAGAACAAAGCCACTTCAGCTTGGGATTTGACCTCAGTGCATTATGATTGCTATTAATTTTTAATGTTATCAGCAAAAGAGGCCAAGGAATGAGTAGTCCTGAAAACTTAGATTTGCCCCTTGGATTCCTAAAGGCAATGCTGAGGAGCAAGGCCAATGGAGGGCAGCTGAGAGGGAATTTCTGCTGTTGCATTCCCAATATTTCTTGTTCAGTGGACAAGCTGAAGTCCTCAGTACCTTTCACCAGCACTGAAATGATCTCTCTTGATATATTTAATATACAGTATATGATACAAGCAACTCCCTTGTGAGTTTTTTTATTGCCAGTGTTCATTCTCTTATAAATGTGGCTTTCCTTAGGCTTTCAAACCCTCAGTGTTACTGGGAAGATGACACTTCAGGTGTCTCTAGTTCTCCAACCCAGAGATCACCATCATCATCAGCCAGTGATGGTGCCATCACACAAAGGAATGCTCAAGGAATGTGGATGGTGAATGAGCTGGAGCTGCTGGATCTGCACAGCCAGCAGTCCCAGGGACTGGTATTTCCAGGTGCTTCAGGGTGGAAGGAACCCCACGGGTGTTTTGCTTCCAAACGTGTGTAAATGTCACTGGAGTGTAGCAGGGCTTTGTTTGATTTTTTCACTGTGAAATATCTTTTGGAGCTAGAAAGGCTGTGTTGTTAGAAACAATATGGAATTACAAGGAGAGCATGTGTGCAGTGCTCCTCGAGCCATTTTTCACTACCTTGTCCACAAGGTAATTTCTTTTTTCATTTACTTGGCTTTTTTTTTTTCTTTTATAAATGTACATAAACTTTCTGTGCTGCAGCTTTTGTGACTGTTTATGTATCTAACCACTGTTGGATTATTGCCTCTGATGTGGAGTGCTGGTGCTACAGCACAATTAACATCCTAAAATGTAAGACTACAGCCTGGCTTTCAAAGGACAAGGCTTTTGCCATTGCTGCATGGTGACCTCGCTTCCTTTCACCTTCACTTACATTTTGTATACCTGGAACTTAGAGTCCAGATAATGAAACTTAAGTGCTTAGTTGTGGGAGTTTGAATTTCATTGAAGTATTTGTATTTGAAAAGCAGGTGTTAAAACGGGGTGGTGAGAGAAGAGAGAAAGATGAAGGCAAGTGAGTCCAGAGTGATGCAGAAAAGGTGCAGTGTGGAAGGTAAATTCAGATGCTGTTTGTTGTCTGTCTCCTCCTTTCCAGCAGCTGTCCATCACTGCAAATAAAGAGCTGTGTCTTGCAACCACAAGGCCAAAAAAAACCCACCAAAAGTGGTCAGGAACTGACTGCTCACAATTGGTGATGCCATTTGCAGAGCTGACCCTCCCTGGACTCTCTCCATCCTCAGTGTGAGGTATCTCTCTAAAGTGAGTGCAGAGCAGTTCACAGAGAATCCATAGCCCAGGTTGGAAGGGACCTCAGACAATCATCTGGTCCAACCTGTCATGAGAAAGGGAGACTAGATAAGGTTATTTTACACCCTGTCCAACCACAGCTTGAAATCCTCCAGTGATGGGGACTCCCCCACGTCCCTGGGGAGGTTGTTCCAGTGAATGATTGTTCTCACTGTGACGAGTTTCTAAGATCAGATGGATCCTCTTCTGGTGCAACTTGTACCTATTCCCCTTGTCTTCTTTACAGAGGTTCTTGTGCAGAGACAGCTTCATCCTCTGTGTAGCCATCCTCTTAGTACTGAAGCACTGTGATGAGGTCCCCCCTGAGCCTTCTCCAGGGAGAAGGAACACAGCTCCTTCGGTCTCTTCATTGAGCAGGTTGTCCATCCCTTTAGTTTCCTGCCTAAAACCTGGCCTGGGAGACTCTGACCCTCTTCAGCAGTGATGAAAGTTTTTGTTGCCATAAATTGCTTTGTCTGTGTCAATTTGTAAATCTGTGGGTTCTTCATAACAGTGTCATAGCAACTATGGATGAAATTCTGCTTCTGCAGAGACTTCTGTGCTCACATCATATGAAGGATGTGCAGGACCTCTGCTTGGCTCAAAGATTCAGGTTGGTTTTTTTCTTTTCATAAACCCCTTGGACTTAAGAAATCAGTAACTGAAAATATACAAAGACAGAATGATCAAAACCAAACCATATTTAGTAGAGTAGAACTGCTGGTCTCTGATCCTCAGGTGTTCCAGAGCAGCAGAGTGCCAGAAGGACACTATCTGAAGGAACCTCTAATAACCTTTATTTTCACAGCATATTCCTCCCACTCCTAAACTGATCAACTCCTTTTTTATTCAGTAGGCTTTTCTTTTTTTCACTTTGTCTTCTGATTGGAAAGTTATTATAAAGCTTCACTCTTCTGGAAATCAGAAACCTTATTCTGAATTCCAAGTTAAAATAACTCCTGGCTCACTTATGCTCCTTGTTGTACTAATCTTGCCTCCAGTTCCTTTCTCCCTTCCTGAAATATGAACAGCTTTGTTTCAGATAAGGTCTGCAGTTTATCTTTGAACATGCAGCTGAAAGATAAGCCTAAAAATAATCGTGCTATTAAACTGCATTTGTCTGAGCTCTAATCTCAGTTTTGGCAGCAAAAACAATGCAGAGCAAATGCAGACATGTGCAAATCCATTGAGAGCAGTAGGAAAATTAACTACAAGCAGCGTGCCAAACACCCTGGGAAAAAAAAAGCAACAATGAAAACGAAGAGATTTCCATTTCTTGAAGGTGTATAAAAGAGATTTGGGGTTTGAGCAGCTTCCATTCAGTCAGACCCAAAGGCAGAATTGATACCAATCTTCTTCTTTTCTGGTTTCAGTTACAGTCTTTCAAGAGAAGCTGTATTGCTGTTTCCAGTCAAAGGGATAGAAACTCATTCAGGCAACACAGTGCAGGAAATGAGCATTCAAATGGGCAAAAATACATTGATGTTCTGGCCTGTGAGGTTTTATGGCTCGTGTGTCTGACACTGCTACTAAATCCTTACCATATCTGGCTTGTGAACCATGCAGATGCCTAACTGCACATTATCTTTCCTGGCCTGCCAGAAATTAGATCTGAAAATTTCAGAGAATATAGCAAAAAAGATGCAAAGTCCAGAGTGACTTTATTAAACAGCAGCAATAAAAGAAATTCAAAGCCCATTCATTTAATTTGCTTTATTTGCCTTCTTATTTGAAATCATTTTTCAGTAGTGTTGCAGAAACAATTGCTTATGGCAGGGATTTTTTTTCAACCTGTGGTCTGTGGAGACTTCAGAGCCCATAGACTATTTGTGAAGTGTCCATGGAAGATGATTAAGGAGAATAAGTCCATTCTTTATACATAACAATATAGACTTGGAAGGCTCCTGAAGGGCTTTTGTCTTAACTGTGATTATAGGAAGGCTCTCAGATGGAAAAAAAAAAAAAGTGTTGAAAAGTACAGCTGCAACCAGCTGAGGATGAGCTACTACAAGTTGTTTTCCCTGGACATTACCTTTTCCTTACCCCTCTGTGTCCCCAGTATCTGCAGGAACATGCAAGCTGTGGTTTCACAGCTGCAGTGAGGTCCTGTGAAGCCTTTTTTCATGGCAAAGCACAGGATCTGAGTGCCAGAGGCAATCCTCATGGTTTCCACAGCTGGTGAATGTACCTGGAAAGTTTAACAAATTAAGCTTTTCCTCCTTGCTTATGTGAGCTCACAGTAGTCAGACTTTCTTTTGTGTTTTAAGATTATCTTTTTCCAGGGAAATGTAGGATGCTTAAAATCATCTGCTACGTGAGTGCAGAGCAATAACTGTGGCCTCAGCAGAGTTATTGCAGCTGGAAGGTCTGAAGGGACACAAGAAAGGTGGTAAGAAGAGCTAGAGCAGAATCTATAGGACACCACATGAGATCCTGCTTGGCTTCCACCTGCCAAACAAGATTATTGTCTCCTACAGTTCCTGTGTCATATCTGTGAGCTCTGTGCGGATGCCAGGAAAAACAGATTAACTCCCTGGTTGGGTTTCAGCTCCAAATTCGGATGACTAGACTTTTGTACCTACATGAAGGTAGTATCAGCTCAGCTCCTGAGTTTGTAATTGTAGAGATGTACATGATGCAAAGATCAGACTGTGTGGTTTGATCTGGAAGCATCAACTATCAAGGGCTATATTAAATGTGTGTCCCTTTCAACACTCAGCTCTTTCAGCATTATGGCTCCTGGAAAGGATCCTGTGTCACTAAGCAGACAGCTAAGGAGATGCCCACATCCCTTTAGACATCAACAGGGAAGATAGCTTCTTTTGATCTCATTTCTCTGCTCTGCCTTTGAGGTCACAAGAGAGAAATGAGCAATTTTAGAGTTCAAGCATCAAACATACTTTTGATGGCTACTCGAGGGTGAGGTGATTCATACTTTCCAAGTATCTGCTTCTTTCCACCAGGAAGTCTAGCTGCCCAGATCAGAGACAGATGTTGACTCTGTGGAAGGCTCTGTGTGGATGGCTTTTCCCCTGGCAACTTTGCCCAGTCACTATTGTTCAGTTCTGTGCGTGCTGAGAAGTAATGGTCTTGGAAAAGCTGGAGGGTGGCCTCTGTTGAGTGTTGCCAACCAGCTCTGGGGGAAGTACAGGCTTGATAAAGACTTAGTAGCTCTCACCAGGAGTAGTTTTTAGGAAGCCTTGTTCTCTCTGACAGATTGTGACTCTATGACCAGCACTTCTGTGTCCAGAAGCAAACCACATCCCGAAACAAAGTGGTTTATAGTGCACCAGTCCTGACCCAAGTTAGGACTCTGCCTTCTGCTTGTAGCAGCCAGGCACAAGCAGCCAGTTGAGGGCTGCATTTGAGAGCAGCATTAGGAGGATCTGGAGTGAGCAGGCACAGCCAATGATGCTCTGATGTTAAGCTCCGTGTGTATCTGTACTAAAAGAGCTCAGTTCAGCTAAATACACATTGTTCTGTGTGTATGAAAACACACCAGCAGAGCTTGGACTATGTTTTGAACCTCGTGGTCTTTCACTGTCTTCTGATTAAAATTGCAGTTTCCCATTGGCTTTCTTTTGGGGAATACATCCGTGTAAAGAATTACTGTGTGATATGACACTGTGTGATATGACACTCTTCAGTGTCTGAAATTACTTTGGCTTCTGGATATGCCTTTTCCAATGGACTTTGTGCTTGCAGAGAAGTCTCAAGAGGCCTTTGTGTACCAGTATAATCTGTAAAAAACAAATATTTGGTGTGTTCATTCTCTTTCCCTTCTTGTCAATTTAGTGGCAATGCAACATGCTATAGCTCTTGAAGTACCAAGTTACTGGATGGAAAGCTGTATTTTGGCTTTTGACTGTGTCAAGGTACAAATTACTGGCCTGTTGGGTCTCATACTGACCTTTTTTTGGTCAAAATTGGTTTAACTGGTAACGGGATCTGGAGTTATTCAGCTTTTGTTATGAGGTGGAAACACAGATATCAATTGCTGCTTTCTAACCTTTTTTGTGTTTTGAGAACTTGTTTTTAACATGTATACTGCTGTAGATGACACAATAAATGTATTATCATTTTGTATAAGTCTGTTCTGATATAAAATTGCACCAAAGAGAACTTTTTTTTTTTTCTGTCTGTGAAGTTAGAGGGTAGTGGGTTTTTTCCTGAAGCAACAGGAGGGAGGTTTCTGGGGCTAAAATGGATTAGCTACCTTCCCCATGGGAAGGAGTCCCTGGATTCTACTGGACCAAGCAGGCACCATAGGTACGAATGGAGCTACACCAGGTGTTTAGTGCTGCACCACTACTGTGTCCAAATACAACACATTCTCCCTTGCAACTGATACCCCCCGTGGCTCTGTGCTTTGTTCCACAGCTCCTTTTGGCACTTCATGTTATTTCTAAGGGGATTAAACAAGAAAAGAAAGTGTGTTTTCCTCAATCAAAGGTACCACCTATTGCCAAAGGTGTGAAAAGATTGGTCTCTTTTATAGTCTTCATAAATAGTCTTTAAAAAGCTTTTATAGACAAAGCAAACCAAGAGTTTTGGCATCAGGTACATCCATGCTGCTGAAGCAGAGGACTGCCACAGAAGATGACCCTTAGTTTAAAATAAACTGAAATCCTTTCTGTTTTTCAGCCAGGTAACCATAGGGAAGCTCAGCTTGGTAAAGCAGATAAAGCTGCCTGCTGGATGGATTTCTTTTCACCTGCAGGCCACACAATTAAGTTTCCTGCAGTAAAAATGCTGACACTAAGAGTTAAAAATGTATTCTTGGTGAGAAATTTCACTCACCTGTATTTGCTGCACCACCAGGAAAAAAAACACATGAAACAGTTGTTTTTAATCTTTCTGGGTTGTCCTGTAGTTTTTAAATGGATGTGAAGAGAATACTTGAAGAGAGAAAATGTGTGAAAGATGCCAGGGGATTAGAGGAAGAGAAAGATTTTCCTAGCTGAGATTGAATCATGGTTGGGGTTAAAAATCTTCTTCCAACCCCACCCCTGCAGGAAGCAGAGACATCTACATCTCGACCACATTGCTCAAAGCCCCATCCAACCTAGCCTTGAACACTTGTAGGGGTGGGACAGCCACAGCTTCTCTATGTGACCTGTTCCAATGTCTCACCACACTCACACTGAAGATATTCTTCCTAAAATCTACTCTAAGTCTACCCCTTCTTCAGTTCAAAACCACTACCCTTTACCCTATCACTATGCTCCCTAATAAAAGCCCCTCCCCACATTTCCAGTAGGACCTGTTTAAGTTCTAAAGGGCCACAGTAAGGTCTCCCTGGAGCCTTCTCCAGGTTGAACCCCAAGACTTAACTTTGTAGCAGAGGGATTCCAGGCCCCTGATCATCTTTGTGACCTGCTCTGGAGCACTGAAGCAGGTCCAGGTCTTGCTGAGTCTCCCAGAGCTGAGCAGAGTACTCCAGCTGAGGTCTCAAAAGAGGAGAAGGAGAAAATCCCCTCCCTTAGTCTATAGGGCAGGGATCCTTGGGTCATCACTTAACTCTCAGTATGGAGAGATCGCCTCTCAAGGCCATCCCGGTTGGGAGAAGAGAGAACAGTGTGGAGCTCTGCCTGGCTTCCCAAACTGCTCACACTGAGCGAGCACCACGAGATGGCAGTGCCAGCACACGGCAGTACCAGGACAGTACCCACACTGGCAAGAACCCGCGAGGGGCAGTACCCGCGAACGGAAGTATCCGCGAGCGGCAGTACCCGCACACGGCATTACCTGTGAGCCTCATTACCCGCACGTGGCAGTAACCCCGAGCACCAGTACCCGCGAGCAGCAGTACACGCACGCGGTATTAACCCATGTGGCAGTATTCGCACGCGGCAGTAACACGGAGTGCCATTACCCGTACGCGGTATTAGCTGTACGCGGCAGTACCCTCGCACCCGCACGCGGCAGTACCCGCACGCGGTATTAACCCATGTGGCAGTATCCGCACGCGGCATTACCCGTACGCGGCAGGAACCGTACGCGGTATTAACCCATGTGGCAGTATCCGCACGCGGCAGTAACACGGAGCGCCATTACCCGTACGCGGCAGGAACCGTACGTGGTGTTAGCTGTACGCGGCAGTACACCCCGTACGCGGCAGTACCCTTGCACCCGCACGCGGCAGTACCCGCACGNCCCTCGCACCCGCACGCGGCAGGAACCGTACGCGGTATTAACCCATGTGGCAGCATCCGCACGCGGCAGTAACACGGAGCGCCATTACCCGTACGCGGCAGGAACCGCACGCGGTATTAACCCATGCGGCAGTACCCGCGAGCGGCAGTACCCGCACGCGATATTACCCGTACGCGGCAGTACACCCCGTACGCGGCAGTACCCTCGCACCCATACGCGGCAGTACCCACACGCGATATTACCCGTACGCGGCAGTACACCCCTTACGCGGCAGTACCCTCGCACCCGCACGCGGCAGTACCCGCACGCGGCATTACCCATACGCGATATTAACCCACACGGCAGTACCCGCACGCGGTATTACCCGTATGCCGCCGCACACCTTATTACCCCATGCGGCAGTATCCGCACCCGGCATTACCCGTACGCGGTATTACCCGCACGCGGCAGTACCCGCGAGAGGCATTACCCGCACGCGGTAGTACCCACACGCGGCAGCACCCTAAAATCAACAAAGAGGTCTCCACGAAGTCAGAGGGCTCCTGGACTAATGACCCAAGATGAGGGAGTGGAGTACTTTCTAAAGCTAGCCTGAGACTGCAGTTCAGAGAAAGGCAACCTGTACTGAAACAGCCATGGCTCTAGCAGAGCTTTCAAGCCTGAGTGCAGGTTCTCCTGGGAATGGTCCTATAACATACAGGCCTCCTGGCCTGTATTTTTGTAGAGTTTGAGGTAGAGTGCAACTCAGGCCTGAAGAAAGAGGAAGGCCCCCCCAAAGAAGAGCTGCAAGCACAACATTGGTTTGCTTTGTTTTACTAGACCATGCTTTGCTTCACAGACCACACGGTGTTGATACTTCTGACCCCAGAAGCATCATCTATTGACTGATAATGAGCTGAGAAATTCTGAGATAATCACAGCATCACAATAGATTAGTCCTCAAAGGGAGGTGCCAAATAGAGCAGAGTTTGTGTATTTAATTGATGGATTCAGCCCATCTTCAAGGTTATGGTGGCAGAAGGTCTGTTCCTGCTACACAAGTGTGAGAATCTGGGCAGTAAGAGCAGGGTGTAAGTTATTCTGAGCTCAGGGTATCCCAGCTGGAGTATTGTGTTGGGTTTGCTCTCTGTTCTTCCTCCATACACCCATCATCTACCTGATGTTCAGCCACTCCACATCTCCCCCTGGACACGAAAGGTCCTCTGGCCAAATTTAATCTCTCCATTCAACATGTATGGAAAACCCAAATAGATAATGTAACATGTTCTTTTTTTATGTCACTCTTGAGACATCTTGAGTTTCCTTCCAAAGGAGGTTGCTGCTCCAGTAAGTAGGTGCTTAGCAAGTTTCTAGATATAATTCCCATCAAGTTGATTCAAGTTGCCTCAAAACAAGTGGTAAAATGTCACTAATCACTATGGTAAATCTTTGCCACCACATTACTGTTTCAAATGAAGATCAGCAATAGCAGTCTTGAAAACTGGACATTTTGGGGTAACACTGATATGGATGGGACAAGCATGCTGGGCCTGGGAGGAGGAGTTTGGATTTTTGTCTCTTGGGGTACTAACTTAAAATTCACACTGGCTTTTCATAACAAAACATGTGGATTTCATATGCATAAAGAGATTGAGAACCAGGGTTGTGACACTGATGTGTACCAGGGGAGAAAAGCAGCTGGCATTCAGGACAAGAAATTGACAGAAGACTCCTGACACTGTGGAACCCATGAAGGATCCCAGCTGGCTGTCTCTCAGGTGGTGTGTTACAGTGTCACAGCTAGAAAAGCTCAGACAGAAGCGACATCATTCTGGTACAGGGATGTTTTTCTTTGTGGACTAATTCTTTCAAGCAGTGATAACTGAGTGACATAGTTGACTGGGCTGTTTTCTCTGGACAGAGTCCTGTGTTTGTGTATGAAGTTCAGGTATTCTTGATACTGCCATTTGCACAGTTGCTTCTTCAGTTCACTTTGAACCTATAGAAAAAGCATTTAAAAACAAAGAATCAGAAATCACAGACTCTGTGGACACTGAAGGTGAAATGTGCCAACTGTCTGCCTGGAGACTTAGCCCAGATGCAAAGATACCTGAATCTTTCAGGATTCAGCCCTAGGCTTCCTGGAAGTCACTGGCAATATTTATCACTGAGGTGCCCCTGTTCTGCCTTTATTCTCTCTGTTAGCCACAGAGACATCTCAGCCCCTGTGTGCAACTTCAGATATGGGCAGAATATGCCCCATGGTGCTTTCAAGATGCTAATAAATAGAAGAGGGGATTACTCCACCAACCCAGTACTACCCTAGCAAGCTCAAGGTCCCTTTAGCACTCCTGTCTACACCACCAGCCCTCAGTTTCGTCCTATAAATAAACCACCTTGCTTAGCCGCAGCACATTCTCCCGTTGTTGCAGATACCTAAACCTGGAGAAGCACACTCACATTCCTAAGGAACAAGCATATCTGAGGCATTATTCATCCTTTGGTAACATTAATTGCACCTCTATAGCCATCCCAATTTTGTTAGTTTTTTAAATAAGCTTTCTAAAATGCACTATTTATCCAAATTCTAAGTGTTACAGAAACAGGAAAGTGTTTGAACGAAACTACTGAAAATGCACAAGGAGGGAAGGGAAAAGGGAAGAAAATCACCAGCAGAAAAGAAACCTAAAGACAGTAAAGAGTGTGGCAAGCTCTGCATGGAGACATCACAACAGCTTATCAGCCATAAAGCAGGAAAAAAGCCCCTTGATGGGAAAGTCACCAAGCATTTGGCCAGGGTCGTTGCTTCAAAGTGTCCTCCTGTCAGAACCGTGTGAATACAAACAAAGGCAACAAAGGGAAAAAAGAGACAGGGCTACTTCATGCTTTCAGGAGCACATCAAAGCACAGATCTATTCTGGAAACAGGAAAAAAAAAACCCTAACAAACCAAACCAAAAGAGGCCTATGAATTTAAAAGGTCTTAATGATCTTATGTACTTGCTACTCACCTCTGCATTTGAGAAGCAATAAAGGAGAGCGACAACAAAACCCTGGGACAGGGAGGGTAGGGAGAAGAAAAGACAACCATCAGGATTTGCAGCATAGAATCAGAGAAGGTCATCTGGTCTCATTCAGAATTTGAGTAAGGCAGCAGAAAATACATCTTTTCCACTGTTCATTTGGAATTCAGTTGATGTCACACTATTTATGGGGTTTTAATAATAAAATTAAATTCCTTAATAGACTGGCAAGACTACATGTATATTATTGCTCCTGTATGGAGACACGATGAACTAACTTGCTGCTCACTGTTGCCCTACAAGTAACTTTCCTCCCTTAGCTGAAGTAGTAGGGACCCAGAAGACTGGCTTTTGCTTCTCTGGGTTGTTAAAATGCCACAATGGTCCATGATAGAGCTTTGGCTTGAGCCAGCTAGTATTTCCACAGGTAAGAGTCTGGCCATGGTTGAGAATTAGGAAAAAAGATCATTTTCAGAATATATGAATGTGGACAAGCTACTGTGGGGTGCAAGGGAAATGAAAAGTACTTAATCTATTTTATTATTATATTTATATTATCCTATTCCATTATTTTCATTCTATTCTTTTCTTTCTATTCTAATTTATTCTAGCAAACAGTACTACACCCAGACCTTCTCAAGCCCAAAACATTGTTCTGAACAGCAGTATGGGAAAATAAAAGAACAAAACAGATTAACATGATGGATTCACTACTGCTAAAGGGTTAGGGCAGAACAGGTTGTTATTTATTATCCTTCTTTTTTCATTCCTCTTCTCATCACTTTTGTTACAGGTGGAATTAGTTTCAATCAGTTCACCTTAATCCCCAGACTGATCTTCATGGCACTGTGTCATTGGTATTCAATAAAGGTGGATACTGTTATTTTTTTGGTGGTTATTAATATGAAGTCTGAGTCAAAACTCAAAAGGAGTCTGAGATTTCAATAATAAGGGAACAAACAACAGAAAGAAGGAGTAAAATGGAATGTGTGTGTTGAATTTAGATACATTATTAACACCTTCTCTAATAACCAACTTAAAACAGAAAACTCCAGAGAGAGTGGTGCTTGAGGAACTCTTAGGAATGATAAACATTCTGTCCAGCTTACCTGAAAAGACCCCAAGCCCAGCTCAATGTAAAGTCGAGCTTCCAGCCCAGTGCTTTCTGGGAAGAATGCAAACACAACATAGTGCACTCCAAATAGGGGGATTAACAGCAACGTGGACTTTGCGAGTCTCCTGGCAAAGCAAGAATGACATCCAGAATGAATAGCTGACATTGAGTTTTCACACTTTCAACCTGGCTCCTTCTGGAGTTGTAACACTATAATTTACTTTTATCATTGTCCCCAACACATCCACCCACACTTCTCCCCCTAAAGAAAAAAAAATAATAATTTGGGATTAAAAAAAAAAAGTTTCTATTGTTATTTCTTCTGAGGATTTCTCTTCCTGCCCATAAAACATTTCTTACAGCAACCAGAGCAGCTCAATATCAACAGACCCAGAAATACTTACACAAAGTGGCTTGAATGGCTCCCTCCTCCCTCTTGGGATTTCAGTTTATGGACTAGAATTCTGATCACATTGATAAATATAATAAAGTTAATCTGAAAAGACAAGGCAAAATCTGTATCATTACTGAAAATCAGGATGTACTTCCAGTTGATACAAAAGAAATCAAATCCCCAGGCATGGGAATTGCACCAGAACAGACCAGTGCAAATCTGCTCTCAGATCAAATCAACAGCATTAGAAATAGTATTCATTGTTCCAACCAATATATAGTTATACATAAAAATATACTGAAAGTTAGATTGAATTAATACAGAGCTATGTATCTCAATATTGGTCTGTGTCTGATAAGAGACAGAACAAATATGTGCATAAGGGAGACTGTTTTTTGTCTTAATTTTAGATTCATTATGTCCTAGCATATAGAAAATATAGGATTTACCCTATGGGCCATGATTTAAAGTGATTTTGTGGGGGAAAGAAAATAAACAACAAAATCACCACCACCACACCCATATGCTAGACAATAATTTCCAGCTATTTGAGTCAGTACCACAGTACATGCTGCTGCTTGTCTCCCAGCTTGCTGAGACACTGTCTCACCCTTCACAGCCCAAAAGATATTCAAGACTGAATGAAAAACCATACCATGACAGTCAGCAGAATGGGGCCTTTGATGATCCATAGCACCACTCCATTTTCATCATCATCCCAGCACCTGGAACAGCAAACAAAACCAGTCCTAGGTTATCTGTCCCATGAGAGCTTTCCACAACACAGGAGGGTGTTTCTGTCACAGAATAGGGGAGAGCTGCACATTAAGCTTTAAATCACTATTTAAATTCTCCTACCAGTACTGGTACCCTCGATACCTCTTTAAAAGTTTCTGTGCAGCCCAATCTAAATTAAGTTTATAAGGTAAGAGACAAGGGATGAAATTTTTTAGCTTTTCTGTTCTTTATATCTATTTTTTCCCCACCATAAAAATCAAAATACAATACAATATAGGATGCCCTTGGCTTCCTTATCCAAGCTCTGACTTACCCTGTATTTTGGTGATGGATTCTTGTGAGCACCCAGGCAAACATCACAGCAGTGGGAGCTCCTGGACAAATCAACATGGAACACATTATAGTTGTTTTGAATACTGTGACCCATGAAAAGTTTATTCCAAAGAGTTTCACAGAGCAGTAGATTGGTTGTACATTAAAGGTCAAACAGTGGGTCAGACAGCTTTAAATAACTTTGAATTTCACTTATGGTTCAGGGAAAGACAAAAAAAAAAAAAACAAATAAGGAAAACAAAAAAAGCAGAAGAAATAGGGGATGCTGTGAAATGATGTTTTCAAAATTAAGAGCTAAGAATTCAAGGGGTTTTTTATAAGAATTATGAGCATGTGTGAAGGTGGATGAATCACTTCTGTAGCTCAAACATTTTCATCTTACAAACAGTGGGCAGATTACTTTTGTACTCGAGCTGTAAGAGTTCACATCACTGTCCTGAGGAGCAATCACTCTGGACACAGCAGTTGATAAGATTCCATGAAAATTTAGCTAAATCCAGGAAGTGTTAATTTCAGCCTCATTTTATCACTGCTCATCCTTCTACATTTTTGGCTGACTAGTTAATTCCCTTTTTTTCCCCCTCAAGCAGACCTATGAAGTATCAATTGCTTTTTCTCTCCTTCTGTGGAATTAAATTCCCAGAGACTAAGTGACTCTCCAAGCTGCCATCAAGGGACTCTGATCTGAAGCAGATGACATTTTCACTGGTATATCTATTGAAATACAGGTGATATCTTTCTAAGTGCCATTTGAGATCTGTAGGAAAGGTCCAGAAATTGTCCTTCCTAATTTTAGACCTTTGTTCAAGACCTTTAAGCTAGGGCCACATTCAGTCCAAGTTGTCAATTAAAGAAGAGAAACATTTCCATCTTTATCATCCAAGATCTGAGTTGCCCCTGAGATATCTCTCCATTGATTATAGATTAATTTAAGATGAAAATTATTACATTATTGGGGTGTTGCCTTTGTTATCTCAAATTAGCTGTGATTAATCAAGGTGTAAGGGTCTAGTATCAGGCAGTCATAATTGGAATAGCTCCAGATCAACATCCCCTTTATAAAATACAAACTTTTAACATTTAATTACATTAAAATAAACCCTCTGAGATTGTGAAGATGAAAGTTAAATTACTAATTACTTCATGAGAACTTGGGTTTCATTATTAAACCCAAACTGTCAATGTAACCACTCAATTTGAGTGCCTCTATTTTCAAATAGCCAAGGGTGACATACAAGGATTCTGAGAATCACAATAAAGAATTCTCTGCAGTGAGAGATATTTTATGTATTAGGTGCAGATATTCTGACAATTACAGATAATTTTAATTACTGTATAAACTCAAAACTTTCCTTAAGTGCAGAAGTTATCTGAAAAAAAAAAAAAAAGAATAGTTTGATTCCTAGGCCTGAACTCAGATGATTTAAAATTAATCAAATTCTGCTTACTAAAAGAAAAATCTCTACTCATTCACCCAATGTCTTTAGTCAGGGGAGGAAGGCAACAATTCCAGATGTTATGCAGCCACATTATTCATCTTCTTGAGGACTGGATCTATTACCACTATGGCATGCCTAGTGGTGATATACTGTACCTAGTTCTGAAATCAAATAGAAATTAATAAATAAGAGAAAGAGGGAAAGAGTACTAACCCCAGCCAGTAAAAATGAACCACCAAACGTACTGCTTGTCCGAAACAAAGGTCAGCAGAAGCAGTGTTTGCAGGTAGATCCCTTCTATAAGGAGCCAGAAGAAGTTGGCTAAAATACTGAATTGGAAGAATGCCACAGCAGCCTTACAAGCAACCTGGAAAGGCAGAGGAAGAAAAACAAGTGTGAGATCTCCTCTCCATTGTGTCTCATTTTTCTACAAGCACAGGCAAAATTCAGTGTTACTACATGTGAATGAAGAAATTATCACAAGATTTCAGTAGGTTTGGGATTCCAGCATTTCAACTGACTTCAGTTTTCTGAAAGGGAAACACTGACCCTCTCAGAGATTAAACTCTTTAATGATAGAAATTGCTACAGCTTCATTAGAGTGGACAGACTATCATAGCACTTATGTAGCCATAGCACTTGGTCTTTGGGTTTGTGCAGTAGTTTCTTTTGAGATTTCAGTGCTAGGATTGAGAAATCTCCATGTTCTCTTTGGGTCAAGGACTAAATGTTAACTGGAGGCTAAAAGAGAGGTGACTTAGTACCGTTGATATTAGGCAGTGGTCCATAGTTTCATCAGCAAACAAAACAGCATCTTTGGTGAAAACAGCAATTGCTCTCAGGATAAAGGAGACAAACAGGTGCATGTGGATGTAATTCCGTGTACAGTGGAATTTTCTGGCATGGAAAGAGAAAATAAAAGTTGTTCTTTGGGAAAAATTTCTCAAGGTCTCATCAAAACTCAAGTAGGAATAGAGGGTGGCTTCAGAAAACTTCCACAGCAAATAAATGATCTGTCACTGTATGGGAGAGAGTTCAGTCTGAGGGTGCTGAGACACTGAAACAGGTTGCCCAGGGAAGCTGTGGATGCCCCATCCCTAGAAGTGTTCAAGGCCAGGCTGGATGGGGCTTTGAGCAACCTGCTCTAGTGGGAGGTGTCCCTGCCCATGGCAGGGAGTTTGCAACTAGATTATCTTTAAGGTCCCTTCCAACTCAAACCATCTTATAATTCTATGATGATTCTATGATTATCTGTTGAGCTAATAAAAGTGCTAATATAATTTTATTTGAATCACCACACTTTTAAAGGTGTTGCCAGAAGCAGAGAGTAACTCCGGGACTCTCGGGCTGTGTTGCAATAATGTCTTTTGATTGTTATAAACAGCAATTTTTGGTTGAATAAGGTTGTAAACAGGCTCTTCAGCCCCTTTCAGGCTGGAGGAGAACAGATCATTGAGCAGTGTCAGTCACACCAGGGGTGGCTGCCTCACCCCACACTGCATTTCACTAGACTGCCCTGTCCATGGGTTGATCTTGAGATGAAGGAATGTCCTTCAGGTTTTGGACTTACCAGCCTCTTGGTCCTGGGTGTCTCTAAAAGTGATATGACCTCTGAGCCTGTAAACCCACTCCAGTTAGAAAGCTGCTTCTGTGCTCTGCAATCCTGTGTGCAGAGGAAGCTTAAGGCTTTTGTCTGAGTGCATTAGGAGCAGTGAAACCCAGGATCCATTTCCTAATAGCCAGCATTATTTAATATGACATTTAAATTTCTTTAGATGTCTTTTTACAGCTCTCAGTTAAGGAAGCAATGGTTTTTCACAGAGGGAATGGGCACCTTAGAATTGCTGCTGGTTCAGTGGCATAAGACAGTGCCTGCAGAGTGTGTCCTGCTGTGCACTGGAGGAATATTTAAGTTAATGGTGATACAGGTTGGAGCATTTCCACTGTATGGTGTCATTACAGAGACTATGACAGAATGCCCAGCCAGCTTTCTGGTGTTCACATCTGCATCAGTAGCTACAACATAAAGAAGGACCCATAGCCATCTATGCTGTTATGGCTGAGAAGGATTTGAAAAGAACAACACTAAAAAAAGCCCACAGAATAAAAAGACAGAAGGGTTGGAAGGCATTAGAGTGAGGCTGTCTTAGGACATCCTGAAAAAGAGACCATTTTTTTTACCTGAAGGCAGCAAAGACAATTAGAGCTGTGATCAGTGAGGTCACTGATGCTGCATAGCCAGC
The DNA here is from genome assembly GCA_013401355.1 of Ceyx cyanopectus. Lineage (NCBI taxonomy): Eukaryota > Metazoa > Chordata > Aves > Coraciiformes > Alcedinidae > Ceyx > Ceyx cyanopectus. Next base: position 7,879 of record VYZU01020286.1, on the reverse strand, counting down.
AGTGTAGACACGCCAAAATGCAGAATAATATGATTTCTATGAGAAAGAGAGAACACAGAGCAGTGCTGGTGGTTATGCAGCATGCATACTGCTGTGCTTATTTCACTATTTTCCCTTACTAGTCAGTCCCATCACCTGTGTGCTGCTTTGGCTGCTTCAGAGGTGAGTTTCACAGCCCACAGGTTCATCTCTAACAGCAGCCCCTCTGAGCATGTTCAACAGGAAAAAGTTAATTTAGTTAACTGTGTTTTCTCCTAGAGGTACATGGAGACTCCAGGGCACTGGAACCTGCTGATGGGCAGTGTGTGAATCTGTCACTTTATACCTGGATTTGATAAGTACTGATTTTCATAGCCAAAAGAGAAATAAAACCTGCATTTTGCAGGTGGGGCACTGGAACTCTGTGAAACAGTCACATCGTATTGTGGAGGTAAAAAAGTTCAAGTCAAGAAGATAAATTGAAAATTCTTTGGACAAACAGTTAATTCAGTCACCATATAGTGCAACACTAAATTCTTTATAGTTTCTAGTTTTTATATTTGCATTTAAACTTCTGTCATCCTAGGAAAAAAAGAATCACATTTCCACTGCTTTATCTATTGCCTATTGTGATTCACTACAAGATTACCTAGTTATTTAAAAGCTCAAGAAACTAAATTCTCTCAATCCAGGCAAAATTCCTCCTTGCATTTGCAATGCACACTTTGTTCTCTAATTGATCCAAATTCTGTTTGTCTAAAAGGCAACAATTCTAGGTTGAGACAACCAATTAGCAATTTCAAGGAGAGCCACAAACAAATCACACACCCCTGACTACCTAGGAATGGTCCTGCTGTTTCTGAAATAGTCCTAATCCTTTACACTCTATTTTCAAAACAAAGGTGGAAATTAGAAAGGTTCTTCAAGTGAACACTGAATTATTTTGGTGCATTTTCTCTGTTTTTGTAGGATGGCTAAAACATGTCACTATATGCAGCAGACACTGCAATTCCTCACTGCAGATACAAAATACAAAACAAGTGGTTCTCTTAAAATTAAAGAGGGATTTTTCTTACTTCCCTGGGTTTCCAATGCAGTAGAGCTTCCTGATTTTATCTTCCTCTTACTGACCTTGTGGGTCTGACTGGAATAGGAAACTAAACCCAGCCACAGCACAGACATGAGCTCTGCCCTGAAATATTCCATGATGTTCACATGTAATATCCTCCCTTGCCTGCTTGCAGCCCAGGCCAGCTACAAACTAAACCTGGCTTAGCACAATCCAGAGAGTGCTTGGAGAAAGACACCCTGGAGACTAAGAGAGTGGAGACCAAGTGTCTACACTTCCTAAAGATTCAGATACCTGAGCTAGTGCTTCTGGGGTTGAGCTTGCATGCCTGGAGAAGCAATGGAAAAAGACTTGGTGCTGGTGCCTGAGTAACAGCTATGATCATCAGGAAAAATAGAGGTTCACTTCCTCTGAGCACCTAAGATAAAGTGTGGAAATGCTCCATGGCATCCAAGAGTTCCCTCCTAGAGATGTGCACTGCCCAGTATGCTATGAAGTGATGGAACCTTTTTCTCTTATGAAAATCTGGTAGGACTTCCCTGGGAGATGGGTGCATACTGAGGATTCAGATCTCCTTTCTCAGAGAGCCAGCCTTCATTAGGCAGGAAAGGTGAACTAGGAATGAGTCTGCTCATTAACACTGAGAACAGACAACAGGATGTAGAATAAAGTCCTACCTGCAACTCCCCTGACTTTACATTAAGACTAATTTGGAAACAGGCTCTAAATATACCTAAAAGATTTGAGCTTAGCACTGAAGACAGGCAATTATTGGATTCTGACAGGGCTCAGATGTGTGGGAGCATCCAACTACTCAGCACACTCAGAAGAGGGTACTCTGGAGATGCCCATAAGCCAGAAATAAAAACTCACCAGATCCTCAGGTCCTTTACTGGAGCTTTCATCAAATCCACAGGCAATGGGGTATGGTGGGAAGGGTTCTGACCAATATGCCTCCTGTGTACAGTTTCTCTGAAGGAAGCCTTTAATGGTAAAACACAGCAATAAATTACAGGGAGGGGGGGTGTTCTTCAAGGTTTGATGAGAAACAATAAATTTTTATTCCTACTTTGATTCTTAAGACACAGGTCTAGTCATGTTCAGCAGGATTAGAGTTATAATATTCTATACATCATCTGAAAAGGTGAGACATGTTCCCATTAATTTCAAGATGCAGTGGAACTTCTGCATTTCATATTGGAAATTGATTCTGCCAATTCAATCCTTACACAGAGGAAATTAAACTATGCAAATCTATCCTGCATCAACAATGTCATTGGTGCCTGTGGACAAAACCCTGAGCCACCTGCTCTGCCTTTGAAGTTAGATACCATTATTGAGCTGAGTCTTGCTCTGACCAAAGGATTGGACTAGATGAGCTCAAGAGGTTATTTCTAATAATAATTATTCTATGACTTAATAAATCAGTGATTCTATGACATACATAGATTTCTTTATAACCTTAGCAACAAAGTGCAATTACCTGTGGTTTCTGAGACCACCAAAGACACTGGAAAAATTCAATAGAGTGTAACACAAAAGAGTGACAAATATTAACCATAAGTCAAGATGTGTATCTGGATAATTATGTCATCTGACAAGATAACATTGTGAATCAGGAAAGTCCACAAGTTACTGCACCTTTAGCTATTTTAATTTCTTTTTAAAAAATAATTTGGAATAAAAAGAATAGGAAAAAAAAATCTTGCCATGGGTATTTGTGATTTCTTCAAAAAACCTTGGACAGGGAACTTGAACAACTTCTCCCAAGCTGGCTGTGGGCCAGCAGGTCAGACCATCCCAATCTCTGGCACATACTGAAAAAAAAAAAAAAAAGCAGCCTCTAAATAAAAAAATACATTGAACACAGAGAAGTCAATCTTCCACAATGAGATTGTC